>JAWZSL010000010.1:392500-395000 GCA_034769285.1 Lutjanus argentimaculatus | reverse complement strand
CAATCAGTACTAATAAATGTATTTACAGCTCTTATAGAAATCAATAATTCCAGAAAATGAACATAAAACAATAATGAACAATAAGACAAATCAAGTGGAAAATTCTGAAAAGTATTTATCACATATTGATTGATCTTAGTTGTGATTGTACATTAAATAACACAACATGACTCATATTTCATCTTAAATCCTCAGAAATAAACTCAGGATATTCTGAGAATATTTTCACAAGATTTTGAGTAAAACATTGGAATGTTTTGATGAGAAAAAAAAGTCTGTAATATTTGAAAACAAAGTCAATTATTATTATTATTATTATTATTATTATTATTATTATTATTAGACAGGATGTGAGTAAAAGTAACATTACAGATGATAAAATCATTAAATTAAAAGTGTGACTCAGTTCAAACCATAGACTGTTTATAGAAGTGGACGGAGCTTCCGGCTCTGAAAAATGAAGCCAATTCGGAAGTGCAGTAACGCTGTATTCTCACCGAAATCCAGCAGGGGGCGCGCGAGCTGGTTGCAAAAAGAAGCCCGGTTCCATTGACACCCGTTCTAAAATGCCGAACTTTACAGCTGAAATAAACATATTTATAGCCCGTGTCAAAAAACGATTTTATCCCCCACCATGTTCACTGAACCAGACTTGAATTTTCATATAAGTCATTCGTTGATTTTATGTTAAGGCTTAAAGTTCTGTATAATTAGGGGCGTGGTTTCGTGATTGACAGGCGTAGTGCCCTATGGTAATGCCACTCACTCGCTCCCATAGACTATACCGCCTATGCCTCGCCCACACAGTCTATGGTCCCGCGTATGGTCCCGCCCTGCTCCACCGTCTCAACCAATCATATTCACATTCGGTTTCAAAACTGTCAAAATGGCGCTGGCCAAATCTGAAACTCGAGGCTTCAAAACAGGTGTTCAGAAACCAATGGGTGACGTCACGAAGGCTCCGTCCACTTCTATATACAGTCTATGGTTAAAACTGTTTTGTTCTGCAGCACATAAAAGACAATATTTACAATATTTTTATTTTCAAATTTATGTGTTTTTTAAGACTTGGAATATTTGGACTTTATCTCTTATGTGGGATTACTTTGTTTTGAGATAATCATGTTGTAATCTGATTACTTTGAGTTTGTGTTTAGTTTTGTTTTTAATCATGTTTGAATTGATCAGATGATTATAGATTTAAATATTTTTTTAAAGTTGTGTCAGTGACTTCCTGTTTACATCGCTGATGCCTTCTGGTTGGACATCACCACGGTGACAGATGGTCACGTGATCACTCAGTAAAATCAGAATGTGTCCATGTCAGGGCTGATGGTGATTGGTTCCTGCTGGCTGAGGGTCTGACTGACATCATCATCATCATAATCATCATCATCACCATCACCAGACCAGAACCAGTAGGAACCAGTCAGATCCAGTTCAGGTCCAGGATGTTCAGGTATACTCCCCCCTGGCAAGTCCTCTGTCACACTCTGGAGCACGACGCCAAGGTGAGAACAACAACAACAACAACAAACAACAACAACAATAACAAACAAGAACAACAACAACAAACAACAACAACAACACAACACTGTGTGTGTGTGTTGTGTCTGTGTGTGTCTATTGGTGTACTGTGTGTGTGTGTTGTGTCTGTGTGAGTCTGTCTGTGTCTGTGTGTGTGTGTGTGTGTCTATGTGTGTCTGTGTGAGTCTGTGTGTGTCTGTGTGTGTGTGTGTGTGTCTATGTGTGTCTGTGTGTGTGTTGTGTCTGTGTGTCTGTGTGTTTGTGTTGTGTGTGTGTGTCTGTGTGGTTGTGTGTCTGTGTGTTGTGTGTGTGTTTGTGTTGTGTGTGTGTCTGTGTTGTGTGTGTGTGTCTGTGTTTGTGTGTGTGTGTGTCTGTGTGTGTCTGTATGTGTCTGTGTTGTGTGTGTGTGTGTCTGTGTTGTGTCTGTGTGTGTCTGTGTCTGTGTCTGTGTGTGTGTGTCTGTGTGTGTGTGCGTTGTGTCTGTGTGACTGTGTGTGTGTGTCTGTGTGTGTCTATGTGTGTGTCTATGTGTGTGTCTGTGTGTGTCTGTGTTGTGTGTGTGTGTGTCTGTGTGTGTCTGTGTGTGTCTGTGTGTGTGTGTCTGTGTGTGTGTTGTGTGTGTTGTGTGTGTGTGTGTGTGTGTGTTGTGTCTGTGTGTGTGTGTGTTGTCTGTGTTGTGTCTGTGTGTGTCTGTGTGTGTGTGTTGTGTCGTGTTGTGTGTGTGTGTGTGTCTGTGTTGTGTCGTGTGTCTGTGTGTGTTGTCTGTGTGTGTCTGTGTGTGTGTGTGTCTGTGTGTCTGTGTGTGTGTGTTGTGTCTGTGTGTCTGTGTGTGTGTGTTGTCTGTGTGTGTCTGTGTGTGTGTGTTGTGTTGTGTGTGTGTGTGTGTCTGTGTTGTGTCTGTGTGTCTGTGTGTGTTGTTGTGTTGTGTCCTGTGTGTGTGTGTCTGTGTTGTGTTCTGTGTGTGTCTGTGTGT
>JAWZSL010000010.1:287500-385000 GCA_034769285.1 Lutjanus argentimaculatus | reverse complement strand
ACAGCGTCCCCCGCAGGTCCAACAGCATCCCCCGCAGGTCCCACAGCGTCCCCTGCAGTTTCCACAGCGTCCCCTGCAGTTCCCTCAGCGCTTCCTGCAGACATGGAGAGCACCCCGAGGAGGTGGGTCCTGAAGCCCCTGTCCCCCCTGCTGCAGCCCTCAGACCTGCGCACCATCGCGGGCCCCATCCACAGCGACGGCCCTGCCCCTGATGATCTGGTCTTTGACAGCGTGTCCGTCACTCGTACCTCCTCGGTGATGGTCTCCTCACAGCAGGGGGACCGGTCCGGGGATGTGGTGGTCCAGGCCCGGCAGGTTGTGGTATCCCAGGTTGGAGACGAGTGGCATCCCAGCAGCCCTAGCAGTCCCAGCAGCCCCAGCAGCAGTTCTGGGTCTCACTGTGGGTTCTACTCCTTTGTGGAGGATCCAATGAGTCCAGAGGCAGAGCAGAATGAGGCCTGGATGGTGTCCCCACAGAGACAAACTCAGCTGGAGACCCTGAAGGAGGAGAAAGGGTTCAGACTTCAGACCTACAGTAGTGGACGGAAACCAGAGAGTCTGTTCTCCGAGACTAACGGGGACTGCCAGTACAAAGTGGACCTGGACTTTAGGGTGGTCCAGGAGGACGAGGAGAAGCAGCTTCGCAGGGACATCATCCGCAGCCAGGCCCCAAAGAAGACCCCCACCTTCAGAGACCAACTGGAGGACCTGGACCTGAACAGGTCTACCGACAGATTGATCGAAGGCTTCAGTGTGAGCTTTAGTCCTGGTTCCTCCAGACCAGAACCTGTCCATCCCACTGAGCCTGGGACCATCGACCAAGAGCAGATCAACTTCAGCGCTGCCCGACAACAGTTCCTAAAGATGGAGCAAGACCGTTTGATGTCAGTCCACCACCCTCTGAGGTCCTCAAAGACACTCCTGAATCCATCTCCGAGACTGGAGCCTGACGTGTCCTCCAAGGTCAGTATAGAGAACTGAAACTGAACTACAGACTAAAAATAAACTAAAACTGAACTAAAAATGAACTACAAAGTACAACTAAAGTACAAAATAAAACTAAAAGTAAAACTTAAACTTAACTACAAACTCACCTGAACTACAAATTGAAACTACATAACAATCTAAAATTATAGCTGCTGCGCAGCAATGGTCAGGGCCGGGCAATTTTAGGCAAAATTAGGTAATTCTGAGCAACAAGCAGAGTGTAGGAAGATGAAAAAAAGGTGGCATTCTAATGTGCATTTTACATCAGTTGAGGCTTGAACTCACAATTTCTGGCACAAGAGACTCTGCATATTGACTGATAGCTAAGCCAAATAAACAGGGAAAAGAGACAAGGGATAACAGGGAAACGTGTTGATAAAGAGTATTTGTCTCTTCCCAAAACTCCCTGAATCATAATTATTTTAACCTTAGTAGTCTCTAATCCACGTAGCATGATACCTGAACATAAGGCTTTCACATTTGAAAGTCCATCCTGCCTTAGCTGAGGCTCGAACTCACGACTTCTGACACTGAAGTCCGTCTTTTATCTCACTGAGCTAATTGGCAAGTGACAGTTCATGTGTGGCTTCACAAATTGACTAAGCCAAGGATCAGGGTGCCAGGCAGCAGCCATCCATGCCATGGAAAAGCAAATTTCAAAGTGAAAGTTCCAAAGCTGTAGCACATATGGTTGATTTGTTGTGAATTTTCAAAGTTTTGAAATTTAGAGGCTTGCTGTAGCGCCACCATCAGGACTATTGTCTTGTGTTTCCAGTTGAGGACATCTGGCATGGGACTGGACCTTTGTGAAAAGTTTGGGTAGATTTCTCATATGGAAATGTTGTACAAGCTGAGGCTTGAACTCACAACCTTCAACACCAAGAACCATCCTCTATCTCACTGAGCTAATTGGCAAATGGAAACACCACTTGTAGCTTCACAAATTGACTAAGCCAGTCACCTGTGTGCAAGACAGCAGCTGTTAGCATGTAAAGGCAGATTTCAAATGGCTGTCAAAAATTCAGTTATTGAGACAAAAATCCCAAAATACACAAATATCATCTAGACAGCATGGAGATGTTGGTGATTAGTTTTTAACAATGATTTATTGGCTCCAAAAGTGCAAAACTGATGTTTAAAAATGACATTTTTGCATTGACTCCAATTGTTCGCATGAGAGTGAAATTCAAAATGCTGTAAAAAATTCAGTTTTTGAGATAAAATTCTGATATTTTCCAAACATCATCTACCATGACTCCAAAATTTTGTCATTTTTTTTCATGAACACTGAAAATGTATTTAGCAAGAATTTGCAAGTATATGTTTATAATACCGTTTACAGTCAAACATTTTGATGCACTGTAGGCTCAATTTTTGATAAATCAAAAATCTGTGTGGATGGTTTGTGTAGGACAGTCTGAAGATGCTCTGTAGCAAGTTTGGTGCCAATTGAGCAAAAATTGTGGGAGGAGATAGGTTTAATAAGTTTTACAGTTTTTGAAAAAAACAGAGTGATGGACTTCATAATTTGCAATAGGTTTAAATGTACAAAAGTTTCTTCAGTATTGGGGCTACATTTTGGTGAAAGTTGTAAATCTGTATGGTTGATTTGTTGTGAATTTTCAAAATTTTGAACTTTAGAGGCTTGCTGTAGCGCCACCATCAGGACTATTGGCCTGTTTTTGCAGCTGAGGCAATCTGACATGGGACTGGACCTTTGTGCAAAGTTTGGTCATTTTTCGTGCATGGGAAGTAGGATTTCCTCGGAAGAAGAAGAAGAAGAAAGAAAGAAAGAAGAACATTGAGGAAAATAGGGTCCTGGCAGCTTAGGCTGCCCAGCCCCTAATTAAACTAAAACTGAACCACAAACTGAAATTAACCAATAAACTCACTCTAAACTAAAAATTAGAACTGAACTAGAAGCTAAAACAACAAACAACAAGTAAACCTAAAAACCGAAATTGAACTTCAAAATGTAAACCAAAAAAAAAACACTGAACACTAGAACTCTGAGGCGTTCCCAGGCCACGGCAGAGATATAACCAGAGCCAGCCTCTGCCACCCGGGTCTGGTCTGTCGGGGCCCCCTGCCCTCACTGCCACCCAGTGTGCAGCGTACCTGATGGTGGGCCCATGGGATGAAGGAGCATCTTCCACGTTGCTTGTTCGGGCTGTGGCCGGCCGGGCTCTGTGGTGTGCCTGGCCACCAGGCGCTCGCTGTCAGGCCCCCCTTCCAGGCCTTGTTCTACCATAGGGTTTTTTTTAGACTAGAACTAGAAAACTAGAAAAATACAAACTATAATAACTCCTGTCCTCTTCTCAGCAGGTAGAGACGTCCTGCAGCGTGGACGTGAGTGAAGACACGTCACTGTTTAAATCACCAGAAGAAGACGAGACCAGCCCAGACAGGAAGGTGACGGTGAGCCGGACTGAGGAGCGCCTCAGCGTGTTCAGTGACCTGGACTCCAGCCTGGAGGAGCTGTCTGTGGAGGTGGGTGGCGGCTACACCAGTGATGACGGCGTCTTCAATGACAACCCTCAGCAAAACAACAGGAAGTCTATGAGCGACTGTGAGACCCCGATTGAACGAGAGATCCGGTTGGTTCAGGAGCGTGAGGAGAACCTTCGGCGCTCTCGAGGACTGAAGTTCAGCGACGGCGGCGCCGAGATAGTCGAAATCAAAACCAAACGTTTCCAGTCGCCGCTGATGCCCATCAGAGCCCGAGACAAGAACCGAGTCAGCTTCATCATCCAGAGGGAGATCCACAACCAGAACCAGAGAGGGATGCTGGGATGCTTCAGTCTGGATCCACAGGAACTGGACAATACAATGAAGGAGGAGGACCAGAGGACAGAAGACAGACCTAACGCTGAGGTCTTCCCATCTCCATGCTGTCCTCATCGACACCCTGAAGACGCTGAGTTCTTCAGCAGCCACATAAGTTCATCCTCGCCCTCTGTAATCCATCGATCTTCATCGTCCCATTCTTCCTCCTCCTCCCCGTCATCCCCAACCCCAACCACGCCACGGTCCTGGAGGGACAACCTAGAGTCCACCGGCCTTCAGTCCAGAGGACAAGGAGCTCCAGATTTCATTGAGAAGGAGATTGAGGAGGACCTGAGACGTGAGCAGGAGCTGAAGGAGCTGAGGGCGTCCCAGGAGGACACTAATGGACGGCTCTTCTCTCCAGCTCCTCTGGTGGAACAGGCAAACAAGATGGCCGTCAGTCAGTTCTACCCACCTGTAAACACAGGTACGTGTTAAAGATGTAAATCACTAGTTTCATTGTGATGTGATGTCATATTTATTATTTGTGATCAACAGATTGATCAATAATGAAAACAATCATTGCAGGAAAGACTTGATAAATAGTCCAAACATGTGGAGTGCATGGACGACCTATTTTATTTTGATAAATATGTTTGGACCGATTTTTCAACTGACAAGATTTTGACAGGATTAATTAATTAATGGGTTTGAGTCATTTTTAAGAAAAAAAAATCCTCAAAAATGACTGAAAAAAAAATTAAGTTACAAAAAATAGTGTGGAGCACATGGATATCTGTGCACATGTTTGGACCTATTTTATTTTTTATAAACATGTATGGACCTATTTTTCAACTGACAAGATGTTTGATGCATAAGAGGGGTGTCAGCAATAATTAACATGCAACATCCTGGTAGACTTTCAAAATAAAGGCACAAAAATACTTGGCTGGGTTTCTGAAAAGATCACGGTTTGTGTTCACGTTAGTAACTTTGGTTTCTGCTCACCGGCTCCACCCACACAAAAGTCTGCGTCTAATAAACTGAAAGAAGGATTGAGATGATTCAGCAGGTTTGAGCTCACGGTGAACTTTTGGAACAGTTTGGTTTGAATGTTTGTCACATGAATCCTGCAGAGAACAAAGAACCTTTAAGAGAGATGGAACAAAGTTCAGCTGCAGTTTGTGTCAATCAGTAACCAGACACAGAGACATCATCTTGGACTCTGATCAACATTTTTCAATATTTTCTGACATTTTATGAACCAAACAATTAATTGATTAGTGGAAAAATAATTGCCAAATGGATCACTAGTTGAAAAATAAGACCAAACTGTTGTCACGTGTTTGGACCTATTTTTTAATCAACACGATTGTGACAGGGCTCATTTTTCAACATTTTCTGATTTTTTATGGATCAAACAACTAATCGATTAGTGGATAATCAATGGATCAACAATGAAAATAATTGTTACAAGAAAGTCTTGGAGTGCATCTAACAGGTAATTAGTAACTGTATCAGATTACATTTTTTGAGTAATTGTCCTGTCTGTTGTATTTCAGAGAAGACCAGTGTCTCCTCTCCGTCTTCTCGTCCCTTCTTCCGTCTGCCCTCCCTCTCCTTCATCACAGCTCAGCCCTGGATCTCCTCCTCCTCACCTTCTCCTCTTCCTCCTCCCTCCTCCTCCTCCTCCTCCTCCCCCGTGGTTTTCCGGACGGCCCCCCTGCCTCCCAGAGGACTGACAGAGACTCTGCTGCAGGACTTTGAGGACAGACGGGCGCAGCTGAAGCTGGAGGAGAGCTCAGTGAGTCATCAACACTGCTGCCACGCTCTTATTTTGAATGTTTGGTGCTTCATCCTGTCAGAATAAAGTTTCACTCTGAGAGTTTACAAAGATTCTCGAGTCTTAGACGAGTTTTAAAGACGACTAAACCATCAACTAAAGATCTGACTGAGGTTTGATATTTTTATTAATCACTGACATACGGAAGCACATTTCTGAAAGGTGATTATTTTGAGTTTTAAAAAAGTCGAAATTATGAGATTAAAAAGTTATAATTATTATCTAATATCTTTTTTTTTTTACTTTTTAGCAAATAATTTTGACTTTTATGTCATAATTAAAAATGATTGGTGATCAATAAGAAAATCAGAAAATCAAACCAAACTAACAATTCATTGATCACTGATTTGTGTTTTTACTGACTCATCATCAGTTGATGTTGTCAGTTGTTGTCTGTTGGTCAGATGACCTCATCAAATTGATCAGAGTGACGCCTGGACTGTTTCTTCTTGTACTGGTTCAGATATCCGAGGTCAACTGGTTTCACTGGGGTCTGATATAAAACTTTATAATAACTGACGGGAAGGATTCAGGAAACTACCAAAATAAGAGCAGGATGTAAACATGTCAGTGATGTGTGACAGACTGACGATCAAACCAACTGATCAGTTTCTCTCCTGTTGTTTGTTGTTTCAGTACGCAGGAATCCAGCCGGTCGACGACATCAACAACGAGGTACAACCGGACTGCACTGACTGTTACTGCACGTTAACCAGACCGTTTAACGGTCTGTTAACAGACCGTTAAACGGACTGTTAAACAGCTGTTTAACAGCCTGTTAACAGACTGTTAAAAGGCTGTTAACAGACCGTTAAACAGCCTGTCTCTTTGTGTCTTGTCTCCCTTTGTCTTGTCTCTTTGTGTCCCTGTCTACTTAGTTCTTGTATCTTTGTCTTCCTGTATCATTGCCTCTTTGTCTCTTTGTCCCCTTCGTGTCTTGTCTACTTGACTCTTAATCTCTTTGTCTCTCTGTCTCCTTGTCTCTTTGAATCCTGTCTTCAGGTTGTTGAGTCGACTCGTGTGACTCGTCATAAGAACCAGCGCGCTCTGCGCTGGGAGGCCGGAGTGTTCGCCAACCAGGGGGATCAGTGAGACAGGACCAGGACCAGGCGACAGGACACGGTGTCTCCTCTGGTCAGGAGTGTCTCTTCACTAACAGGACTGATAGTTTCTCTGATTTTCTCCTTCAGCTGAGATTAAAATGGTTTTACACTCCAAAAGAAAAGGCTGCTCCTGATTGGCCCCTCTCCTTGTCCAATCAGGTGCTGAGTAGAGTCCATGTGTCTGATTCACGTAGAGAAGAAATAACAAAGAGTTCAAGTGAGTGAAGAAGAGCAGCAGTTAGTTTGACCTGCAGACTGATTCTGAAAAAATAACAACCAGAATAAAAAATATTTTTCAAAATGAAATGTCTCTGTCTGTCAGAATTTCAAAATAAGAGCCTGAACTGAAAAGACTGTCAACAGCTGAGAAATTATTCACATTAACTACCACTAAACCAATGATAATAATAATAATAACAATAATAATAATAATAATAACGATAACAACAACAACAATAATAATAATAATAATAATAATAATAACGATAATAATAATAATAATAATAATAATAATAATAATAATAATATAATAATAATAATAATAATAACAGTTTGCAGACTGTGTGTGTAGTGCAGATGGTTGTGTGTTGCAGCAGCAGCAGAGCGTCAGACAGCTGTTCCTCCTCCTCCTCGTTAATGAGCTGTTTGTTTGCTGCTAACGAGCTGATTGTGATGCTAAACGCTCGTCTGTTTGCTCTGCAGGGCAGCAGCATCATTAGCATCATTAGCATCATTAGCAATCATCAGCTGACTCTCCTCACCTCAGTTCACATGTAAACATGTTTAATTAGCTCCGATTGATGAGGGTTTAAACTCTCTGACATCACTTCCTGTCACATGACCCTGCAGAGATGTGAAGAGTTTCTGTTCTTCATCACACGTTCCTGTGAGATGTTCCTGCTGGAGAACAGAAGAACACAACAAACTGAACCCAGTGCCAGCTCAGGGTTGGTTCCATTTGAGGATCAGTTAAGAATCGTTTTGCTTTTCCACAGACTAGATCAGTCATTCCCAAACACTGGGTCGTGTCCCTCAGGTGGGTCACAGGAGAGTTTATTTGGGTCACCAAAAAATATGAAAGACTGTGGAAGAAATTCTGTAAATGTAAGATTAATATCTGCAGAACAGCTTTAATAAAACATTTAATGTGTTTATTGTTTTACTGATGAGAGGGAAAAAATGAGAGTCTGATAATTCTGCCTAAATAAACTTATTAGGGTCCGGGCAGCCTAAGCTGCCAAACTTTTCACAAAGGTCCAGTCCCATGCCAGATTGCCTCAGCTGCAAAAACAGGCCAATAGTCCTGATGGTGGCACTACAGCAAGCCTCTAAATTTCAAAACTTTGAAAATTCACAACAAACCAACCATATGTGCTACAGATTTACAACTTTCACTTTGAAATGTGCTTTTCCATGGCATGGATGGCTGCTGCCTGGCACCCTGATCCTTGGCTTAGTCAATTTGTGAAGCCACACATGAACTGTCACTTGCCAATTAGCTCAGTGAGATAAAAGATGGACTTCAGTGTCAGAAGTCGTGAGTTCGAGCCTCAGCTAAGGCAGGATGGACTTTCAAATGTGAAAGCCTTATGTTCAGGTATCATGCTATGTGGATTAGAAACTACTAAGGTTAAAATAATTATGATTCAGGGATTTTTGGGAAGAGACAAATACTCTTTATCAACACGTTTCCCTGTTATCCCTTGTCTCTTTTCCCTGTTTATTTGGCTTAGCTATCAGTCAATATGCAGAGTCTCTTGTGCCAGAAATTGTGAGTTCAAGCCTCAACTGATGTAAAATGCACATTAGAATGCACCTTTTTTTCATCTTCCTACACTCTGCTTGTTGCTCAGAATTGCCTAATTTTGCCTAAAATTGCCCGGCCCCGACCATTGCTGCACAGCAGCTATAATATTGTTTTTATTTTTTATGACGTTGGCTAAAATGTCCTGTATTTTCCTGAGGAGAGGAAATAAAAATAATGAGATGACGAGCATGCTTTTATTTCTCATGTATAAAGTATTTAACATTAATAACTAAGATAATGATGCAGAAATGGCAGTAAAATGCTGAGGAATATTAATTTATGCCCAAATCAACTCTTCACAAGATTTATTGAAAAGACCAACGGTGACTTTGCAATGGTTTGTCATATTTAAAAAATGGGTCCCCAGAAATAAAAGTTTGGGAAACACTGAAGAGTGATGTCACTAAGTAACTGTACACGCCTCCTGTTTCCTAGCAACAGTGACTTCAAGCACTTCACCCTCCAACACAGCAGGTGGCAGTAATGTCCTGTACCGCTGGTTCACATACGTGAGAAAAAGAAGCACAACTTTTAACGCTGACTAACTGAAGGATTACGTCAGTCGTCAGCAGCAGATCCATGAGACTGATGTGGACTCAGCTAACACATGACTGATGACTGTGACTTCACCTGGTGTGACCTCACCTGGTGTGACACTATATTTGGTCACCCATCAGATCATGTGACCTGCAGTGTTGGATCTAATATATTGAAATGCTGCAGATGAACTCATCAGTATTAATAACAAGCTTTATTTGATGTATTTAATATTTCTGATCCTTTATTTAAATAAAGGATCAGAGTCCTTCTTCACATGCTGCAGGTCACAGCGTATGAATTTAAAAAAACTGTGGCTCATTGCCTCAATTTTTTGAGTTTTGCAACTTATTCAGGTTTACAGTGCAGATTTATTGATTATTGATTTGGAGTGAGGTTGGTTCAATGTAAAAGAGAAGAGGAAGAATTTTCATCCCCTTCTTCTTCCTGTTCTTCTTCTACTTCTTTTTCTTCTTCACAGAGACTCAAAGCAAGAAACAGTTGAAAGAAAATAAAAGAATAAAAGTTGATCATTTTGGTGCAGAAACCATCATATTCATAAATAAACTGGTTAAACTGGTTTGGACTGGTTCAAGACGTGTCTACAATGAACTGTTCGTCCTGTAGGTGGCGCCGTCCGTCCATCTGTCAGTCTGCTCTGTGCTCTGTGTTGCTGTCAGTCCGCAGGAATCTGCTGTCGTCCAATCAGATCACAGCACTTTGATCCACAGACTCACACTGAATACTGATCAGCTCCTTCAAAATAAAAGACTCACCATCATGAAAACACACGTTACCACGGCAACCAGCCATTAGCATGATAAATGGAACTGCCCCCGCACATGCACACACACACACACACACACACACACCCCACACACACACACCACGTTCCTGGTTGCTGTTGCCATGGCAACACGTTGGCTGCTGGATGGCCTCCAGGAAAAGAAGAAAAGAGAGAAGAGGAGGTGTGTGTGTGTGTGTGTGTGTGTGTGTGTTGTGTGGTGTTACGGTCCTATCCCTGTGAGACGGCCTCAGATCACTGACAGTCTGTAGCCAGCAGGTGATGCCGTGATGATCTGATTATCAAGATCATTTGATATTTATATATTTATTTAAGATTTAATATAAAGATGTTTGATGGTTCTTCTCGTGCCACTAAGCTCCGCCCACCACACACATTCTGGACACTAACAGAAGACTCAGAGTCTGGATAAGCTCTGTTTGTACAAAGTCTCTGTGATTGGCTCATGAAGTGCTCACCAACCATGATTGGTTGTTTGATTGAGAACAGGTCCAGTTTTAAAAAATAAAATAAACACAAAGTGGCAAACACTCATCAACAGACATTTTTCAAAGGAACCCTTCAGTTGACCCTTCACTAAGCCCCGCCCTCCTTAGTTACTGTTGCTATGTCTGCACACGTGCAGTTGACAGCAACAAATGTGGCTGATTGGACGTTTGATTCTGATTCTGTTACTGCAGCTAGTGAGCTAGTTAGCCAGGAGCTAATACAAGGAGCTAACATTACTGCAGCTACTAGCTGCTTCAACATGCATGAGGCCGCCTGCGGGGCCTCATTATGGTTGCTAATCTATGACTGGACAGTTGTTGTTTGGAGGTGGGGCTTAGTGAAGGATCAATTAAATATTGTCAGATAGATACAAAAGTAAAACTGATGATTAAATCAGATTCTGTGTCCTGCAGCTTCAGCCTCCATGTTTTCTGTCTGTATCTGCACACTGACACATTAAAGGTACAATGCAAGAAAGAAAAAAAAAGACTACAAGGTGCCTTTAGTGTCTGTTCTAGAGCTTTCAGTCACTGCACATGATCTTCATCAGCAGGTGGATTTTCAGCTGTTTTCTGTGGTGGTTTGTATTTTTGGGCTTTTATTTTGGTAGCACCGTTTCCAGGTTTGTGTTGTTTTTGGATAACTTACCTTTGTTCTCCCTGAGGCACCCTTCCCCCGCGGCGTTGAGGAGTGATTGGACTCACCTTTTGCTGCTTCACAATCAGCCCCTCTACTTAAGGCCAGCAGAGACACTCCTCAGCGCCAGAGTATCCAAATAACCTCCGTGGTATCAACTTGGCTCCTTTTCAAGATTTTGGTAACGTTCTACAGTCTCTAGTGAACGCTTGTGATTTTTGTCTTACCTGTGTCTCTCCTCCTTTTTCTTCCAGTGCCTCCTGTTGCCCTCACAGCCCCAGCACTCTCCCTTTGTTTTTGGATTTTTTGCACTTGTTGGATTTTTGGGACTCACTCGCACCTGTGTAAATAAATAAATAAATAGATCTCCCATTCTTTCATCTTTTGATAGTTTTTCCAGTGAAATGTGTAGGATTTTTGATCACCACTTGCAGGGTCAGGAGGCTGCCAAACGCCTGTTCTCCCTAGTTCAGGGTTCTAGATCCGTGGCTGATTTCTCCATAGATTTTAGAATAGCAGCTGCAGAGAGCGGGTGGGGGAGCGCGAGTTACAAGGGGTTTTTCTCAGAAACCTGTCCAGTGAGCTTAAGGATGAGTTAGCCTCCCGTGATGAGCCCGACTCCTTAGAGTCCTTGATTTCATTGTCTATCCGCATAGATAACAGGCTTAGGGAGAGGCAGAGGGAGAGGGTTCAGACCAGTTCCACCAGAGGCCGCACGTCAGCTCCCCCGTCAGGTCAGCCAGCTCACTCCAGCCCTCCCAGTCCGCCCCCGGCTCACCCAACCTCCAGCTCTTCCCCTGAGGAGCCCATGCAGTTGGGTCGGGCTCGCCTACGTCCCAGCGAACGACAGCGCAGGTTCAACCTGCGGCTATGCCTCTACTGTGGCCAGGCTGGCCACCTCCTGGCTTCGTGTCCCCAGACGCCAAAAGGCCAGGCTCACCAGTGAAAGAGAGCGCGCTGGTGAGTCAAGCCTCTTCTGTCCCTAGCTCTCCTGCTCGCATAACTGTTCCCTCCTGCATTCTCTGGGGAAGAGATTCACTGCCTTTAAAGGTACTCATTGACTCTGGTGCGGATGAGAATTTCATCCAGGATGAATTGGCAGCCCAACTCAACCTCCCGTTAGAGCCCTTAGCCACCCCTAAGAATTTCACAGCCCTTGATGGCAGACTGATAGCTGAAGTTAAGTTTCGCACTGCCCCTATTACCCTTATTATTTCCGGTAACCACAGAGAGGACCTGCAGCTATACATCATTCCCTCTCCTCATGCTCCTCTGGTCTTAGGTCTCCCCTGGTTACAGCTCCATAACCCCCAAATCGACTGGAAAGCTGCTAGCATAACCAACTGGAGCCCTCACTGTCACTCTCATTGCCTACATTCTGCCAATCCCTTCGCTTCTCGCTCCCCTGTGACTCCTCCTCCTCCTCCGAACCTCACCGCTGTGCCCCCTGAGTACCATGACCTGGCCCCGGTCTTCAGTAAGGAGCTGGCTCTCTCCCTTCCCCCACATCGCCCCTACGACTGCTCCATAGACCTCCTCCCGGGTGCTCCCCTTCCCTCTAGTCGCCTGTACAACCTGTCACGCCCAGAGAAGGAGGCAATGGAGGCGTACATTCAGGACTCGCTGGCCTCAGGACTCATTCGCCCCTCCTCCTCTCCTCTAGGGGCGGGATTCTTCTTTGTGAAGAAGAAGGACGCCACTCTTCACCCCTGCATTGATTTCCGTGGCCTTAATGACATCACCATCAAGAACAAATACTCACTCCCTCTGATTGATCCCTCCTTCGAGCCCCTCTGCTCCGCTACCATCTTCTCCAAGCTCGACCTCAGAAACGCCTACCACCTCATCCGGATCAAAGAGGGAGATGAGTGGAAGACAGCGTTCAACACTCCCCTGGGCCACTTTGAATACCAGGTCATGCCATTTGGTCTCACGAACGCCCCCGCTGCCTTCCAGACCCTGATTAACGATGTGCTACGAGACATGCTGAACAGGTTTGTTTTTGTCTATTTAGATGACATTTTGATTTTCTCTCGTACCCTAGAAGAGCACAAGCAACATGTCCGGCTCGTTCTCCAGAGGCTTCTCGAGAACAAGCTGTATGTCAAGCCGGAGAAATGTGAGTTTCACTCAGCCTCTGTGGGGTTCCTGGGGTACATCATCGCTAAGGGCCAACTCCAACCCGACCCTGCCAAGATTCAGGCTGTGACCGACTGGCCCACCCCTACCACCCGCAAAGAGCTTCAGAGATTCCTCGGATTCGCCAATTTCTACAGGAGGTTCATCAGAGACTACAGCAAGGTTGCAGCCCCTTTGACCCAACTCACGTCCCCTAGCTCCCCCTACCGGTGGTCACCTATTGCTCACAAGGCATTCACTAGACTCAAGGAGCTTTTCACCTCAGCCCCTGTCCTCAAACACCCTGACCCGGCCCTACAGTTTGTGGTTGAGGTGGATGCTTCCGATACCGGAGCTGGAGCAGTGCTTTCCCAGAGAGACCCCCAAACTAACAAACTGCATCCCTGTGCTTTTTTTTCTCGTCGCCTGTCAACAGCTGAGAGAAATTACGACGTGGGTAACAGAGAGTTGCTGGCTGTGGTTTGGGCATTACAGGAGTGGAGGCACTGGCTGGAAGGCACCACAGTCCCTTTTTTAGTCTGGACGGATCATAAGAACCTAGCCTACCTACGCTCCGCCAAGAGGCTTAATCCCCGCCAGGCCAGATGGGCGTTGTTTTTGAGTCGATTCAATTTTACCCTCTCCTATCGCCCAGGTTCCCGCAACACTAAGCCGACGCCCTGTCACGGCTCCACGCTCCGCCCTCGGACTCGGAGAGTCCGGACCTCATCCTTCCTCCTTCCTGTCTCATGGGTATGGCATCCTGGGAGATCGAATCCAGAGTACTGGAGGCTCAAGCTCAGCAGCCGGACCCAGGAACAGGACCTCCCAGCCGGAAGTTTGTGCCAGACTCGGTTCGATCCCAAGTTCTCCAGTGGGCCCACTCTTCTAAGCTTACATGTCACCCCGGCTTTCACAGAACCCTCCAGTTCCTTCGCCAGAGCTTCTGGTGGCCCAACATGAGTCAGGACACACGGAGATTCGTCGCCGCCTGCTCTGTCTGTGCCCGGGGTAAAGCGTCCCATCAGCCGCCGGCTGGCCTGTTATGCCCACTGCCCATCCCTAGTCGCCCCTGGTCCCACATCGCCCTGGACTTCGTCACCGGACTACCCCCGTCAGAAGGTAACACAGTCATTCTTACTATCATTGATCGTTTCTCTAAGTCTGTTCACTACGTGCCCCTCCCTAAGTTACCTTCTGCTCTCGAGACGGCCCATCTCCTTGTTAACCATGTTTTTAAGCTCCATGGGATACCTCTCGATGTGGTATCGGACCGGGGACCCCAGTTTGCTTCACAAGTCTGGAGGGAGGTCTGCAAAGCAGTGGGCGCCACGGCCAGCCTCTCCTCGGGTTATCACCCCCAGACCAACGGCCAGACAGAGCGGGCCAACCAGAACCTCGAGTCTGCCCTACGTTGTGTCGCTGCTCATCATCCGGTCTCCTGGAGCACTCAGCTCCCATGGATCGAATACGCCCACAACTCCCTCGTCTGCTCCGCCACTGGTATGTCGCCATTCATGTGTTGCCTGGGTCACCAACCTCCTCTTTTCCCTGAGCAGGAGGCGGCTGTGGCGGTCCCCTCTGTCAAGGAACATCTCCGGAGGGTGCGGGAGGTGTGGAGGACCACCAGGGCGGCGCTCTCGCGCACAGCCGAGAGAAACAGACGGCTCGCCGACTCTCACCGTTCTCCTGCCCCTAGTTACCGTCCTGGCCAGATGGTGTGGTTGTCACGTGACCTCCCTCTAGATGTCGAGTCACGTAAGCTCTCCCCTCGCTTCGTGGGACCCTTTGAAATCATGAAGGTCATTAATCCCTGTGTTGTCAAGCTCAGACTGCCAGACTCTATGAAGATCCACCCATCATTCCATATCTCCCTGCTGAAGCCCGTCAGCACCAGTGAGCTCTGCCCCCCAGCCGTTGCCCCGCCACCCCCCCGGCTCACTGACGGTCATCCCGCCTTCACGGTGTCTCGAATTCTGGATGTCCGACCCCGTGGGAGGGGGTTCCAGTACCTCGTAGACTGGGAGGGTTATGGCCCTGAGGAGCGGTCTTGGATTTCGAGGGGCTTGATATTGGATGACTCTCTCCTCCGGGATTTCTACGTGGCTCATCCGGACAAGCCCGGGAGAACGCCAGGAGGCGTTCGTTGAGGGGGGGGGGTACTGTGGTGGTTTGTATTTTTGGGCTTTTATTTTGGTAGCACTGTTTCCGGGTTTTTGTTGTTTTTGGGTAACTTACCTTTGTTCTCCCTGAGGCACCCTTCCCCCGCGGCATTGAGGAGTGATTGGACTCACCTGTTGCTGCTTCACAATCAGCCTCTCTACTTAAGGCCAGCAGAGACACTCCTCAGCGCCAGAGTATCCAGATAACCTCCGTGGTATCAACTTGGCTCCTTTTCAAGATTTTGGTAACGTTCTACAGTCTCTAGTGAACGCTTGTGATTTTTGTCTTACCTGTGTCTCTCCTCCTTTTTCTTCCAGTGCCTCCTGTTGCCCTCACAGCCCCAGCACTCTCCCTTTGTTTTTGGATTTTTTGCACTTGTTGGATTTTTGGGACTCACTCGCACCTGTGTAAATAAATCATTGTTCAAACCTGTGCCGCTTCCGCTCCTGGGTTCTTCCACAATCTCAACACGCCACAGTTTTCATGGATTTTTTCATAGCATTTTAGAGGAAAACATCTTCATTTAACATCTCGTAAAAAAACAAACAAACATCTTAGATTTCACATGTTAACACATAAGATACAAAATATGAATTTCGTTTCAATACTGATTAATACTGATATTAAAATCTTCACCTGTGATGAAGTCACATCTTTCAGACATTAATGATGTATATATACACCTTATATATCATCATACGTAGTAACGTACACATATATGTATTTGTTGATGCACAGTAATAATATTAAAATAAATCACGTGAATATAAACAGGCTTCAATAAACTCAACAAATAACAACTGAGAAAAAAAAAAACCTCCATCAGACAACATCATCTGTATGTGTTGTCGTGTGTGTGTGTGTGTGTGTGGAGCTCTTATCTCAACACAGCCATCAACACTGTTGCCAGTGGAAACTGCATAATGACCTGAAGGTGCAGGACATAAGCAGCAGGCGTGTGTGTGTCAGCGTGTGTGGTGTGTGCTGTGTGTGTTGTGTGTTGTCACACTGAGGACATACTCCGAAATCTGCAGTAAAGTACACCCAGAAAACTCTGATCACCTGAGGCAAAAGCATGAGAGCTCACACCTGTAACAAGTCAGAGGAAATCAGCAGAATGAACCTTAAAACCCGGACAACCTGAGTACAGAAACTAGATTTAACACAGATAACATGCAGGAGATTTATGTAAACGTCCTCTGAGGCTAAATGAAGCACCAAGTCCATTGAACTCTGAAGTCCCAAGTCAATCTCTGAGACAATGAGTTACAACATCTTGAGAACAATCGAGACAACACTGAGACAACAGAAACACAACACACGAGACAACCAGACAACACTGAGACAACACTGAACAACACCAGAAACGCTGAGACAACACAGAGACAACTGAGACACACAAGACAACACTGAGATGACCCCGAGACAACACCAAGACAACCTAGACACACCGAGACAACCAAGAGACACCAGACAACTCTGAGACACACCGAAGACAACACCGAGACAACCTGAGAATACACCGAGACAACTCTGAGACACACTGAGACAACCGAGACACTCGAGACAACTCTGAGACAACACCGAGACAACTCGAGCAACACGAGACAACACCGAGACAACTGAGACAAAGCTGAGCAACTCTCAGACAAACGAGACAACTCTGAGACACACTAAGACAACTCTGAGCAACCGAGACAACTCTGAACAACACCAAGACAACCTGAGGACAACACTGAGACAACGCTGAGACAACACAGAGACAATCTGAAAACGACACCGAGAACAACACAGAGACAACGCTGAGACAACACTGAGACAACACGAGACACACCGAGACAACTCTGAATGACACGAGACAACTCTGAGACAACACGAGACAACCGAGACACACAAGACAATCTAGAGACACGCTGAGCAACACTGAGACAACACCTGAGACTAACTCGAGACAACACCAAGACAACCTGAGACAACACTCATACAACAGAACAACTCTGAGACAATCTGACAACCGAGGACACTCAACAACTCTAGACAACACTGAGAAACCTGAGACAACACGGACAATGCTCCTGAGAAATCTGACAACACGAGACAACCTGAACGACACCAGACAACTCTGAGACAACGAGACAATTGAGAACAGACACTCTTGAACAACTCTGTAGAACAAACACAGACAACTCGAGACAACACTGAGACAACACTGAAGACAACACGAGACAACCTGACTCCGAGACAACTCTGAACAATACTGAGACAACACTGAGACAAACTCTGAGCAACGCTCAGACAACCACCGAACAACTCTGAGACAACCTGAGACAAACACCGAGACAACTCTGAGACAACACGTGACAACGAGACAACCTGAGACAACCGAGACAACTCTAAGACAAACGCTGAGCAAACGCTCAGACAACACTGAACAAACAAACAACGCTGAGACAACCAGACAACACTGAGACAAACGAACATCTAGACGACACTGAGACAATCTCGACAATGCTGTAGCACTGAGACAACTCTGAGACAACACTGAGCAACTCTGAGCACCAGACACTTGCGACAAACCGATGACAACTGAGCGCACGACAACCTGAGACGACACGGACAACTGAGACGACACGAGCAACTCTGAGACACACCGATCAACGCTGAGGCATACTGAGACAACACCGAGACACCTGAGACACACTGAGACAACACGAGACAATTCTGAGACGACACTGAGAAACACAGACACCTGAGACAACAAGACAACTCTGAGTCAACTCGAGACAACACGAGACATCTGAGATGACACCGAGACAACTCTGAACAACACGAACAACCGGACAACTCTGAGAACCCGATCAACACCAGACAATCTGAGACCTGAGACACACAGAGACAATCTGAAACACACCGAGACAACTCTGAGACAACACCGAGGACAACTTGAGACAACTCTGAGCAACAGTAGACACACCGAGACAACTCTGAGACAACTCAGACAACCCGAGACAACTCTGAGACAACACTGAGACAACACCGAGACAACTCTGAGACAACACCGAGACAACTCTGAGACAACACGAACAAGCAACGCAGACAACGCTGAGAACAACACGAGACAACTACATGAGACAACACTCAGACAACCTCGAGACAACTCGAGACAACTGCGAGCAACACCAGACAACCTGAAGAACCAGACAACTCTGAGACAACCTGAGACAACCGAGACAACACTGAGACCAACACAGAGACAATCGCTGAGAACACCGAGACAACACTGAGACAACTAGAGACAACCGAGACACACTGAGACACACGAGACAATCTGAGACGACACCGAGACAACTCTGAGACAACACCGAGACAACCGAGACAACACGAGACAACCAGAAAACAATGACATGAGACGACACAGAGACAACCTGAGACAACACGAGACAACCGAGACAACACTGAGACAACTCCGAGACAACACGAGACAATGCTGAGAGACACACGAGACAACCTGAGACAACACGGAGACAACCAGAGACACCTAGACAACACTGAGACACACCGAGACAACTGCTGAGATAACACGAGACAACACTGAGACAACACGAGACAACTCTGACGACAACCGAGACAACTCTGAGACAACACGAGACAACTCTGAGACAACCCTGAGACAACCAGAGACAACACGAGACAATCACAAGCACCAGACAACACCGAGACAACACTGAGACAACACTGAAGCAACCTAGACAACACCGAGACAACTCTGAGACAAACTCTAGACAACACCGAGACAACTCTGAGGAACAACACAAGACAGCAGACACACGAGACAACTCTGAGACAAACACCGAGACAACTCTGAGACACACCGAGACAACTCTGAGACAACACTGAGGCAATCGCTCCAGACAACACAGAGACACGAGACCCGAGACAATCTGACACAATCCGAGACAACACTGAGACAACACAGAGACAACTCTGCAACAGACACTCCGAGACAACCTGGAGACACTCAGACAACTCTGAGCAACACTGAGACAACACTGAGACAACTCTGAGACAACACCAGACAACCTCTGAGACAACACGAGACAACCTGAGACAACACTGAGACAACCTGAGACACACACGAGACAACACACACTGAGACAACCTAGACAACACCGAAGACAACGCTGAGAGACACCGAGACAACTCTGAGACAACACGAGACAACGCGAGACACACTGAGACAACACCGAGACAACCTGAGACAACCTGAGACAACGCACAGAGAACAACCTGAGACAACACGAGACAACTCTGAGACAACACCGAGACAACATCTGAGACAACACTGAGACAACTCGAGACAACACCGAGACAACTCTGAGACAACACTGAGACAAGCTAGACAACACCGAGACAACTCTGAGACACTCTGAGACACACCGAGACAACTCTGAGACAACACCGAGACAACTCGAGACAACTCTGAGACAAACAGAACAACTCTGAACACACAGAGACAACACTGAGACAACCTGGGGACAACACCGAGACAACGAGCAATCTGAGACAACACCGAGACAACTCTGAGACAACACCGAAGACAACCAGACATCAGACAACGCTGAGAAACTCAGACAACCGAGACAACTGAGACAACCTGAGACAACGAACAACACCAAGACAACCTGAGACAACCCGAGACAACCTGAGACAACACGAGACAACTCTGAGACAACACCGAGACAACTCTGAGACAACGCTGAGACAACACCGAGACAACAGAACCCGAGACAACTCTGAGACAACACGAGAGACAACACGAGACAACCTGAGACAACACGAGACAACCCTGAGACAACACAGCGAACCAGACAACACGAGACAACCGAGACAATGCTGAGACACACCGAGACAACTCTGAGACAACACAGAGACAACTCTGAGACAACACCGAGACAACCTGAGAACACTGAGACAACAGAACAACAGAGACAACTCTGAGACAACGAGACAACCTGAGACAGAACACCGAGACAACACTGAGACAACTCGAGACAACACAGAGACAACCTGAGACGAACACTGAGACAACACTGAGACAACAGAGACAACTCTGAGACAACACCGAGACAACTCTGAGACAACACAGAGACAACTCGAGACAACGCTGAGACGACACCGAGACAACTCTGAGACAACTCGGAGACAACACCAGAGACAACAGACAACTCCGAGACAACACGAGACAACTCTGAGACAACACCGAGACAACACAGAGACAACTCTGAGACAACCAGAGAACAACACACCGAGACAACTCTGAGACAACCAGCAACAGACAACACCGAGACAACTCTGAGACAACCAGACAACACGAGACAACTCTGAGACAACACTGAGACAACACCGAGACAATCTGAGACAACACCGAGACAACTCTGAGACAACACCAGAGACAACTGCTGAGCACACGGAGCAGCTGAGACGACACAGAGACAACCGAGACAACGTGCAGAACAACACCGAGACAACACTGAGACAACTCCGAGACAACACCAGACAACCTGAGACGACACTGAACTCTGAGACAACATGAGACAACCGAGACAACATGAGACAACCAAACAACTGAAGACAACCTGAGACAACCCGAGACAACACTGAGACAACACAGAGACAACGCTGAGACGACACCGAGACAACACGAGACAACCTGAGACAACACCGAGACAACACTGAGACAACACAGAGACAACTCTGAGACAACAGACACACCGAGACAAACAACACGAGACAACACTGAGACAACACCGAGACAACACACGAGACAACTCTGAGACAACGACAACACCGAGACAACACCGAGACAAGCTGAGATGACACAGACAACTCTGAGACAACACGAGACAACCTGAGACAACATCGAGACACACCGAGACACCATCCGAGACAACCGAGACAACACTGAGACAACACTGAGACAACACAGAGACAACTCTGAACAACACCGAGACAACTCGAGACAACACCGAGACAACTCGAGACAACTCTGAGACAACACGGACAACACCGAGACAACTCTGAGACAACACCGAGACAACACGAGACAACTCTGAGACAACACCGAACAACTCTGAGACAACACTGAGACAACCCGAGACAACCTGAGACAACACCGAGACAACTCTGAGACAACCAAGACAACTCTGAGACAACGCTGAGACAGACACCAGAGACAACTCGAGACAACGAACTCAGACAACACAGACAACTCGAGACAACTCCGAGACAACACCGAGACAACTCTGAGACCAACCGAGACATCTGAGACAACACGAGACAAACCGAGACAACCTGAGACAACACCAAGACAACTGAGGACGACAACTCTGAGACAACACTGAGACAACTCGAGACAACACTGAGACACAACACACAGACAAGCTGAGACAACACCGAGACAACTCTGAGACATACACCGAGACAACCTGAGACAACACGAGACAAGCTGAGACGACACAGAAAACAAAACACTGAGACAACGCTGAGACACACCGAGACAACACTGAGACAACTCCGAGACAACACAGAGACAATCTGAGACGACACTGAACAACACTGAGACAACAGAGAGACAACGCTGAGACACACTAGACAAACTGAGACAACACAGAGACAACTGAGAACCGAGACAATCTGAGACACACCGAGACACCGAGACAACTCGGAGACAACACAGAGACAACACTGAGACAACACAGAGACAACTCTGAGACAACACCGAGACAACACAGAGACAAAGCTGAGACAACTCAGAGACAACACCGAGACAACTCTGAGACAACACTGAGACAACGCTGAGACAACTCCGAGACAACACAGAGACGACACTGAGACAACTCTGAGACAACTCCGAGACAACACAGAGACAACATTGAGACAACTCTGAGACAACACTGAGATCCGCTGGACTGAGGTTTGCTGCGACATTTGGAATATCAGACAAAATTCCAGGTGAAGCCCAAAGTTTCAAGAACACTGTATTTATAGTTTATCCAAAACACATCTGGATGAAATACTGCAGCATGTGATGGATTTAACATGAGCAGCTGGCTGTGACAAAAAGCGCCTCACTGAAGAAAGACGCCAAAAACTGCCGAAGAATCCATCTGAAGCCTCACACCGAGTGAGTGAGAGCTGTTTTAGAGTTTTACTTTTTAACGTTGAGCGATCGTTTACTTTATTAAGCCGACTATGTTGAACATTGATGCGTGCACGGTGGGAGACATCTGCTGCACTCAGCTGCAGCCTCTGAATACGAACAGAATGTAGAATCTGTTTCAGCTCAATACATAACTTTAAAAACACCAAATGACTTGTTTTAACAAATTCTGTTAGTTTAAAATATGAAGAATAGTAAAATATCACTTCCATGAGGCTGTTCAGTCAGACAGACAGATCACACACTGAACTTGTCATTTCATCCTCACATGCAGCTGCAGTGAAGGTCGAGCTGTACACAGCCTGCACAGTTTATATTATGTTCATAATAATGTTGATTAATGTTGAAATGATGTTCTTCTGCCTCAATAATAATTATAAATACCACCAGATTATAGACTAAAATGATCATGTGGTCAAATCGTGTCATTTTCGAGAAAATATCAATCCCTAGCCCCCAAATCATCACTCCTTAAAAGGATATTCCACTTTACATGATAACCCACTCAGTATGTCCTCACCTCTATGCTGATGTGATGATGGTGAAGATCTTCAGTTCACTAAACAATCCTGGAGTTTCAGCAGAAAACAGGGTTGCAGCCTCATCCAGTACAATGGCAGTGAACGGAGACCACGGATAAAATGTTAAAAAAAGAACACAAAACAAACACAAAATGTCTCCATCCTGCTCGTGTGGTGTAATCCAAGTGTCCGCGAGCCGCGACATTAAAATTTAACCACAAAAGACGCCATTTACACCATGTTTTTAGCTGAAATGTCAACTGTAGCATGTAGCAGGTAGCATGTAAACATGGCGTCGATCTCGCGATATTTTCACACATGCGTCCATTAAGAGATATACGAAGTCTTGTGAGATCGACGCCATGTTTACATCCTACCTGTTTTGTGAACTGAAGATCTTCACCCATCCTCACATCAGCATAGAGGTGAGTACATACTGAGTGGGTTATCATGTAAAGTGGAATATTGCTTTAACATCATGTTCGACTCAAGTCAGCGCCTATGACCGCCACCATCCGTTTTGGTGGAGAACTACTTGTTTGAGGTGCACTGTTGAATTGCATCCCTTTGGGAACACCTGTGTACAGAAATGGTTCTGCCAAAAAGTTGCCGGCAAAGCGGTGGTGAGGGGGACAAGGGGGCCGAAGATTAATTTATGGTGGCCATCCCCTGGCTCCACCCCTGATTCTGTGTTCCGAGTTCTTTCCTCTGTGTTTTTTTATTTGTTTCTCTGTCAGGGACAGTTCATCAATTAATATTAGTAACTATCACAGTAAAAACGGTTCCTTTATGTCTGTAGTTCAGGTCAGATGTAACATTGGCAACATAAAATCAAAATAAACATGAAGAAATATGACAAATGATGAATTAAAATCAGACTTAGTTCATGTGTTTGATGAGATAGAACTCACTCACACACGCTGTCTAACTTATTTGAAATAACTTTTATTTGTAACATTTCACCCTCAAACTGAAACTCATCTGTGAGTCGCTGCTGATAAATAAAGGTTATATTATAAATTACCCAGAGTGCATCAGTCTCATCTCACCCCAGGACATCTAAAATAGTTCAGTTTGATTTAATTCAATTTAAAATATTCGTAAATGAATGAACATCATCATCACAATGTAAAGAAGGAACAGTCTGTGTGTGTCTGTGTTGTGTTACAGAGTTTTTAAAGACATTACCATGCTAACCAGCTAGCTCTTGTAATACCACTTTGTGCCACAAGAGGCGCCGGTCCGACCAGCCACCATGTCTCCTCTTCTTCCCGCTGACCAAAATGAGTCCAAAATCTGTCTGATATGAGCGCCGCCATCTTGTTCTGGTGACATCATCTGGAGTCTATGCAGCAGTGATCGAAGGCGGGGCCACAATATTGAGGCCCCGCCCACACAGCAGAGCTCAGCTGTCATGCATGATATGAAACATCCTTTTTACATCACCAGAGAATGAATTAAAACCAAATGATGATAAAATGAACAAACATCAACATGATTAGAACGACGTGACGCAAACGTTTATTTGACGTTACTTTGATGTTTTCATTTGCTTAAAACTCATAAAGAAGTCTTTGTTCATGTCTACACCGTCCTCCCTCTCCGCTCCTCATCTCTCCTCATCTCTTCTGTCCCTGCCTGCCGTTTTCATTGTCTCCGGAGACTCCTGATCGGAGCTGTGCTGCGTTCTCCGACATCAAACTGTCCTCCATCTGTCTCACAGGATCTCAGGAAAAGATTAAATCGAAAGCAACTGGACTTGTTTAAAAGTCTTATTGAAGACGTTTCGCTTCTCATCCAAGAAGCTTCATCAGTTCATGCCTGTCAGACTAGTCAGAGCTAGTCTAACTAAATGGTGGGAACCACCAGGTATTTAACCTCTGTGGATGTGTTCAAATTCATGAGTGCTCCAATCAGATTGACAACAGTCGTTTGGAGTCGTTGGACTGTAGTCCACAGTCCTTTGTCTCTAACGACTGACACTCATACCTGGTTTCGGGTCACACCCAGTGATCAACGACTCCAAACGACTGTTGTCAATCTGATTGGAGCACTCATGAATTTGAACACATCCACAGAGGTTAAATACCTGGGGTTCCCACCATTTAGTTAGACTAGCTCTGACTAGTCTGACAGGCATGAACTGATGAAGCTTCTTGGATGAGAAGCGAAACGTCTTCAATAAGACTTTTAAACAAGTCCAGTTGCTTTCGATTTAATCTTTTCCTGAGATTACAATGACCTGGACGAATGAGAACATTCACGGACACGTCTCACAGGATGTGTTCGCTGCCCATCGGTGCTTTGAGTCGTCTAACAGAACCTTTAGCTGCTCAGCTAACAGAGCTAGCGGCAGCAAGCAGCTAAAGTCACATGTAGAACAGAGAGGAACCGTTACACTGTTACACTGTAAAACTAAATGCTCACATTAATTATTTGTAATAAGTAGTGAAAACTTCAAAGTTAAAAGTTTAACATTAAATAATTGTTTTTTATTCTTTTTAATCAGTTCTGTCCTGTAAAACAAAAAAAAAAAGAAAAAGTTTTACCAACTATCTTTAGTTGAGATAATTTACTTTTCTTCTTCTGATAAACTTAAACCCCCCAAAACTGTATTTACAAAATACTGAGTGAATTCACTGACGTGAAAGTGAGTGATGTTTTTATATTGTCATTTTCAGGCACCAAAATAAAGACAAATCAGGTTCAGAGCTCACTGTGAACAGTTTTTGAAATACTTTTTTCTTTTGAGTTTCTGAAACTCAAAGATTGAAGTTTATCTAAAGAAGAAAATTAAAACATCTCAACTAAAGATGAAAGGTCAGCAAAACTTTTTATAGTTTATTTCCAAAAGTCAAAAAGTTTAAATTTATTATTACAGTACGTTGCCTTGAAATGTTAAGTTTTCTCAACTTTTTAATAAAACACATTTATTTATTTATTAACATGAATAATAATAATAATAACAACAACAACAACAACAACAACAACAACAACAATAATAATAATGAAGTAAAATAGGTGGACACGTTAAAAATAAGCAGGCAGCTGCACAAAAACAAAAACGCCCTCAGGGAAAAGAGATTATTAAATAAATTAATTGATGCAGCTCCAGACAGTTTTTTTTTCTTTCTTTGGCCAAAAATGTCTTTTTTGATCTTTAAAGGTTGAGAGCCACCTTTGACACGTCGCTCCTTTATGAGTGTATTTTCTGAAATGTTGAACTATTCCTTTATGGAAGACAGGAGGAACAAACTGATGATAAAACAGGAAGTAAAATAAGTGACTGTGAAAAGTGAGTGATGAGGAGTAAGTTTTAATTTTGAACTTTCATCAGAACGACCACAGAGCATGCAGCATCCATCCTTCAGACAGAAAATTGTCTCTTATTTTGACACTCAACTTTTTATAGCAGCATTTTTCTTTTTTTGTCTTCAGTCACAAAATGTACAGATTCAAGATAAATTCATGTTTTTTACATTCAAAAGGAAATGATGAGAGATCATCAGTCTGTTCGTCTCTTCTCTCATCACATCTCTGGATTTTAAAAAAACCAACAGGACGTCCGTCCGTCCGTCAACACATGCAACAACACACAGACACATTAACAGAAGGGACACGCCCATTATTGGCTCATCAATATCTCATATTTAGAGATATGCTCTCTGATTGGCTGTCATGGCCTCGACCGGCTCACAGGAAGTCTGAACGTTTCTGTTTGTTTCTGTTCAGCATCTCTGTGAGCAGAAAATTATTTTAATTTATTTCATTAATTTTGATCAGTTCGCTACAACAGAACAACAATATAACGACTTTACTTTGAGAATATTACAATTTTATTCTGACTTTTCATGTTTGTTTTCCTCACAACATGACAGTTGGGTTTTGCATGTGGTACTTTTAAGGAACCAACCAAATTACACGAGTTCTACCGAGCTTTGATTCACGTAAACCTCAGCCTCAGTAAAATTCATCCGGATGAGACAGAGACAAAGGTCAGTGAACACTGGGACATATTTAAAGACAAAACAACTTAATTGATAATCCCATTAGCTACCGTGAGACCACAGCTAACGTAAGCAATCTGCCATTTCCTAGCTAACGTTACTGTTTGATAGTGTTTCATGATACTTTAGTAAAGACGTAAATTAATTCTGAACTATCAACACACATCTTGGACAAATTTATTTAAGCCTGGAAGTAAAACACATTGGATGTCATCAGGCTAGTGTAGGCTAACATTAGCGTTAGCTGTCCTGCTGCGTTCTATGATGTTCTGCTGACTAGAACACAGATATCTGTGTCATATTCATACAGATTACACCAACACTGAAGTACTATAAGTCTGAGAAAGAAACATGTTATTTTGATCTGAGCTAACATACTGCTAACAATGTTTTAGCTGCTTAGAAAAACACACATGGACAGAAGGACATCTAACATTAAGGTTAGCCTACATTAGCTTTATCCCAGTCTTCAATAAATGTGTCCATGATGTGTGTTGATATTTAATTCTTCCATGTCTTTCCTGTCATGTCATGTAGCTGTTGTCTCACAGTAGCTAATGTGTCATCAAATCTGTAGTTTTATTTTGAAATATGTCCCGATGTCCCTCCAGATTTTCTCTGTCATTGTGTTTTCAGCTGCTGATCAATCAGGAAGCTGTGAAATGAAAACGATTTGCCAGATTCTCGATGTTTATACAACTATCTGAGCTTCACATCCTGAGTGTGACATCAGATGAAAATGGCTGCCTGAGAATATGGTGAACATTTGTAGCACGTCTAACCTGAGGGGACATTTGGTCAAACACAAACCATATCCAACAACTGAAGAATGGACCGTGATTGACAGCCTGAATGCAACTGCAAGCTAATGTTAGTACGCTAGCAACCAGTGGCAAAGTTTATCGTTAAGTGAGGCAGGTGATTAATTAGCCTGCTGGAGATAACTGGGCTGTTTTCACTGTCTTGGTGGATGTTAGCTTAGCATTTTGAATACGAAGAGACGCGTTTGGGAGGTAAAAGGGAGGAGTTTAATTTTGTGAGGTGTTTAATGTTGTAAATAAATAAGATTGTTGAAATTCAGAAATTCTGACTTATTTTTTACAACTAAAATGACATTTTGCGTTTACAGAGAGAGCAAAGTACCGAACAAAAGGTACTGAAAAAGGCGACTGAAGCAGTTTAAATGTGAGCAGTCCCCAGCCCTACTTATGATTTTATTATAGATTTAAACTCACTGATTCTTTTTAAAAGTCTGTTCCTAGATAGAATTTCCTCAAATGTTCATCCTCATTTTCTTCTTAATTATTTCTCAAGAACTCTTAAAGAACGTCAGATGTTTAAACTTTTGTGTGGCACTGGAACAGAATCAGAGAGTGTATCTTTAAAGTCTGAATATTTGTATAAATATTGAATCTCATGTCACTCCATCCTTAATAAATACTCACATTCAGGATCACACACGCACACAGAAACACTCTGAACCGACTTACGACCTCAACCAATCAGAAAGCAGCACACAAACAAACATGCTGAGAATCACTAGAGCAACCAAGCCATCACAACAGAAAGGCAACAACACACTCGTCCAGGTTAATATACAATCATTGTGAGACCTCCGAAGTCCGTTTATCTTCCACATCAGCTCCCCTCAGGAAATGCTGTCACAGGCCACGCCCTCTACCAGGAGGCGGGGCCTGAGGCAGGAGGCAGCCAGTTGGTGGTTGATGTGAGGAGGATCTCTGCAGGTTTTGTTGCATGTTTGTGCTTCAGAATAAATCTTTAAAATCGTCTTTTTACTCCGTCTGAACTTCAGATCATTGTCAGAATGAGTTGCCATGGAAACGCTGGAGCTCGCCGTGCAGTGGCTCAACACTGTGGATGTTCAACTCTCTCCTGGATCAGTGAGCTGAACTGTTTTGTTTATTATCTCCACCCCAAAGCATCATGGGACATGAGTCCGTCTCTGTTTTTACATCAGACTTCAGTCTTGTTTTTAATGAAAGTAGTTTTTAGGATGCCCCCATCGATCAGCTGATGATCATTATAGGATGATATTCAGTAAAGATCTGTAATCAGGATATCAGGATTAATATTTCTCAACTCTGATCACGAAAGCTGTTCTCAGCTGAGTTGGTGTTGTTGTTTCATGCTAACTAGCAAAAAGCAGCACGTCACATAATTTATGTATCAGTGACTCACCGCGTGTTGTCTTGTGTTGCCTCCACATGAACGCAGAATTAATCCAAAAGTTAATGGAGCTCTGTCTCCTGTCATGATTATCACATGTTTGCTATGTTAGCCAGCTCAAGTTCATCAGTAGCTGAAATAAGAAGCTTAATTTTGATCCGCTCACGTTTGCCCTGTTAAAGTTACTTCATTACACTGAGAACATTCTCAGTTCTCCAGGTTAGGGTGCCTCTATGAGCTGTCGTAGGCAACTGGACTTTGCTTGAGGTTCTTAAGATGTTTCATCTGAGCAGTTTCTTCAAACTGACTCACAGAGAGTGGGGTCATTAACATCTTGAAGGTCATGTTGACCCAAAGAGCCATCATGTGACTTATTAGGGTCGCCTGAGTCATGAGGGCTTTTCACACTGTATATCCTTTGCCCAGGGCTAAGTTAACCCTGAGTTAAACCTGGGATAACTTAACCCATTTTCACACACATTGTTAACCCAGGATTAAGCTAAGCCCAGGGCTATATGATTCATACTACCTTCTTTAGGGCTTTTCACACTGTACTTAGCCCCTCTTTTAGCCCCTGTCTCTTAGCCAGGGGCTAAAAGAGCTTTCACACTGGCACAATCCTGGCCGATTCCAAAGTGGACTAACCCTGACTTCACCCTAGCTAGCTGGCCCTGCTCCAGGGTAGAGTTAGCCCCGAGATTGTGGGGTTATCCCCTGAAAATGGACTAAACCCACGGCTAAAAGCTGTCAGTGTGAAACTGGGCTAAAAGATTAGAGGAAGATGATAATCAGCCAGGTTAACAGAAAACACCGGTGTGGGCATACAGAGGCTTTCACCCAGAGCTAGAAGAAGGGCAGTGTGAATCATGTTGCCCTGGGCTTAGCTTAACCCTGTGTTAACAATGTATGTATGAAAAGGGGCTAAGTTATACCAGGGTTAACTCTTAACCCAGGGTTAAGGATAGTCTTAGGCCAAGAATATGTAGTGTGAAAAGCTCTTAGGTGTCTGACAAGTGGTGTCGTAGACTTCCTCCTCTGTTGTTCCAGATTGACAAAGACATCTTCTTTCATTCCTCTTTCAAACCATCTGTCTTCTAAGGACAAATGTGAACACTACTGCCCTCACAGGAGTGTCCCTTCTCTTTGAGATGTAACTGGACTGCTAAGTCCTGACCTGAGTTCTCTTTGTCAGAGAACCATGTCCTCAGAGTTGGAGGTGTTCACTCTCATCCCGGCCACTTCACATTCAGCTGCAAACTATCCCAGTGCTTGCTGGAGGTCATGGCCTGATGAAGCCAACAGAACCACATCATCTGCAAAAAGCCAAGATGCAGTTATAAGGTTCCCAAACTGGACACTCTCCTCACTCCAGCTGAGCCATGAGATCCTGTCCATGAAGATCACAAATGCGATCAGAGTCAAGGGGCAGTCCTGGAGAGTGGGGCACAAAAGGAGAAATCCACATTGTTCCTCCCGAATCTGAGGTTCAGCAATTGGTCGGAAGCTCCTTTTCCCGGGAAGGCTGAGCAGTAGATACCCTGATAACTAGAGCATACCCTCTGGTCAGCCACCACCCCGGTCTGCCACTCCAGCTGCAAATCAATTGGTATCAGCTGTGTATCGGCTGGTATGGCTTATAGATGATCAGAAATCGTATTGGCAGCCAAAGAAACGTGATCGGGGCATCTCTAGTAGTTTTTGCTTGTTTTCTTTAAGTGTCCTTAAGTTACATGAAAGGTGCTTAAACTGAATAATAATTTTGATTATAATAAATGTCTCTAGTGGACACTGTTGGACAGACAAACAGGGCTGATCCCACAGGAGTCCTGGATGAGGAGAGACTCTGATATAAACTGTTGTTTATGTTGAGAGAAAACAATCCAAAGTGTTGAGCCACTGAGAAACTGGACCCTCCATCCCTCCTGACCCTCCTGGACAGAATCTTTAATTTAATCTTTAATTCTTTCCATCACACAAAGCTCAAGAACTGCATAGCAACATGGTCCTCACTGCTGTCCCAGTATGTGCTGTTAGTGACTAGAATAAGGCTTTTATTTTTGAAAGGGTAAGAGACTAGTCCTTGAACCGTCGTCCCTGCAGACTCTTATAATAGTTCTCCTGTTCAGTCTGGTTTCGGATCTCTCGATCCAACAGAACAAGCGCTGTCTTGCGTCTCATAGCCATCTCCCGCCGCTGAGCGTCCGCCGACACCTCCATCTGTGAGTTGGGAGGGGGCAGGGCCTGCTCGGGGTCGACTGCAGCACGTGGTGAGGCAGAGCGGTGCGGCCGGAAGCTGCTGCCGTGGGCGGCAGAGTCTCCTCGGTTCAGGCTGTTGAGGTCGTAGGTGTCTCGAGGGTCGGCCCCATTGGCCGCCCCAGACCACTCCCATGGGTTACTGTTACCTGCGAGAGGCGGGGCTTGAGGAGGGAGTGGGGCTTGAACGACAGGGTGGTGAGGGGCGTGGGCATCCACCGTGATGATACCGGACCCCTCACGCTGGTCATAGGGGGGGCGGTAGTGTGGGGAGTCGGTGGTGGAGGAGGTGCCGGAGCAGGTGGAGGTAGTCTCAGAGGACTTCTCCCCCGAGGAGGAGGATGGGAGGAGGCCCTGCTGCTTTGACATGGCAATGACCTGCATGAGCCGCGGCTGGTTGGCGGTGGCGCGGGCCGATCCCTCCCCACTCGTCTTCTCCCGGATGGCGAGCCACTTGGCCCGGGTCAGGGCGCTCTTTGGGGACACCGGCGGGGGTCCGGCTTCAGGGATCTGCGGTGGTCTGGGAGTTGCCACAGCTTTGGCTCCCCCTGGAGGCGGAGTAGGGTTGCGGCTGGAGGCAGCTCTCCCAGTCTGCACTGCAGGCTGGAAGAGGGGGACCTGAGACCCACCCTCGTCCGTCCCCACAGAGCCGACCTCAGAGCCGTCCTCGCTGGCATCGCGGTCCGCCTCGTCCCGAACGCTCAGACCCCTCATCTCCATCGACTTCTGCTTCCACTCCGACACCAGCTGCTGCGACCGCATTGGGTCCATGGGGACCTGCACCGCCTTCAGACGCCGCTGCACCGGCTGCACCGGCTGGACTGGCTCCTCCGGCCCCATGTTGGCCCCCAGCACCCCGTTAACATTAATGCTGGCCCTCGGCAGCGTGTTACTGAAGGTCAGCATGGTCTCTTTTCCCATGGGGCTGCGAGGGGCTAGCAGCTCCACGTCCACGCTGGCCCTCTTCAGGCTCCCCATGGAATCCTTCTCTCTCTGCAGGGGCCCCAGGGCCTCTAGTCGGTCCAGGGGAGCCGGAGCTGCTGTTATCTCATCATTACTCTCCGAGGCGGAGGCGGGGCCTTTGTTGTAGACAGACTCATGTCCTCGCTCTGTCAGTGCTCGAAGAGGGTCCTCCTTTGGGGGCGGGAGAGGCGGGGCTGGAATGATGTCATCAGAGGACTTGAAGTTGGCAACAGCGTGAAAAGCCTGAGGACAAAAAAGAAGAAGCAGAAGAGACGTCTTTAACTGTCTGAAGACTGGACCTCCTCTACTGGGACAGTCAGTCATTCAGTAATTGATTTTTCAATCATTTGTATTGATCAGTGTGTCGCAGGCGAGTGTGAACGCACTGGGTTAACTGGGTTCTTAGCCATTTTTTGTGTTCATATCTGGTTATTTAATAAAAGAGGCTTGTTTATTTTGGTAGTTTTTCACATTCATGTTGAGTTCTTGTTTCTGTAACATTTTGTTCTTGTGTATTTAGGTTTGTTCTGATGGTTCTGTATGTTCTAACATATAAATGTTATGAGTCTTTAAATGAACAATCACTCAGTCTGACTGTCATCAACATGTTGAATGAGTCAATTGATGCTTCAAAGTTGTTTTTTCATGTTTTGTTCTTCCCACTGCTGCTTGGAGACTCTCCATCAATCTACTGTTTCATACAAATGCAGTTGTCATGGAAACAAAGAAAGACACAAAGAAGTGTCCGTGACAACAGCTGGACTGCTTGATCAGCTGATCACAGAAAGACACTTGACCCAAAATGACTTATTTACATGAAGGACAAACTGAAACTGAGTGAAGATTCAAACAGAGAAAAGTGGTTTTAACTTATTGGAAAATGATTCAACATGAGTCTGTTTGTCATCAGGTCAGAGTTTCAGATCTCACCAGATACGCAGCAATGAAGGCACCAATGAGGAAGCCCACGTAGACATCGATGGGATGGCTGCGATGCTGAGTGATCTGAGTCAGACCTGTCAATGCTGCCGCGATGGCGAATGCAAAAACCAGGACGGGTTTGAGCAGCTTGGTGCTGTCGGAGATGGTCGAATTAAAATACATCTGGAAGGAGACGACGTGTCTGACATCAGCTCAATCATCAAAACTTTACTGATGATGTAGACAACAATTATCAAAACGTATTACCTTGGTAAGTATGAATCAACTTTTTAGTCAAACAAACTTCATAAGTAACTTTCCATTTGTTAAATAAAGTTGTTTTGAATAAATTTGATCAGTAAAACAACAACAGGAAGTTTTCTTACAGAGACATAAACAGCAGCGAAGGCGGACAGAGTTGCATGCTGGGAAGGGAAAGTTTTCCTACAGGGACAGAAAAAGGTCAATAATCACTTTAATCATTGAACACATCCATCATGAAGAACAGGAAGGAGCAGGTGAGTCACCTGGCAGCCATGATGGCGTGCTGGTCATGTCCTGAGCAGATGTCTTTAGTGATGTAAGCGTTTCTGTCGCAGGAGATGCCAGCGAGCGTGTAGTTCGGTTTACAGACGGTGAGGAAGAACGGGGCATGGTAACCTGTCGACAGCTGGATGATGTCAGTGACCAACGCTGTTGCACACAGCCCAAACACATGCACACCTGGAGAGAAACAGATAGGTATGAAAACACCCAGAGACAGGCAGACAGGTATGAAGACATCTGGAAAGGTTGTAAGTGTAGTTGTACTTTGAAGTGTAGTTGCAGTTGCAGGTGTAGTTGGTGTAGTTAGGTGTGGTTCCAGATGTAGGCGTGGTTGGTGTTACAGGTGTAGGTGTGGTTGTAGATGTAGTATTTAGGTGTGGTTGGTGTTGCAGGTGTAGTCGTACCTACAAAGCGCACTGTCCTCCTCAGGAATGAGTTGAAGTTGCAGCCTCCTGCATTGATGCTTCCTTCAGGTCTGCGGAGCTTCAGTCTGGACTGCAGGCAGTAGATAAGACCTTCAACCACCATGATCTGGTACACAAAACAAACGCACCTTTAACTACCATGATCTGGTACACAAAATACCCCTGAACACCCTGTGGTACTTGACCCCACCCTGAAACCAGCCAGCCTGGACCCTTGCCACTTTGATCCAGTACCAACAGATCCACAGAGGACTGGTGCTCTCCACCCTCTGCACCCTGGTGCTCAAACCAGAGCTCCCCAAGGCCCTCCTGTTCACCACTGCACCCCCCAACATGGTGAGAATTCTATTGTGAATTTTGCAGATGAAATCATCAACATCATCATCGGCTGGATTTCAAACAACAACAAGACTTCAAATCAGAGAACAACCTACTGCACAATGACAGCAAAGACACACAGGCCCGTCTACATCAGTGGAGCTGAGGTGACAACACAAAAAAAAAAAAAAAAAAATCCAATCAACCAACCCACCCACCAACCAACCAACAAAAAAAACAAACATCCAACTAACCTACCAACCAGCCCACCAAACACCCCACTAATCAACCAACAAACCTGACTACATCACTGGAGCACCCACTGGCCAGCTGATCAACAAAGGGACCAACTAACCAACAAAATTGACGGGCCAACTAAAATTAACAGTCAGAAAACAATGTCCTGAGGCACACAAGGGCTTTTCATGCAGCACTTAGCCTCAGGCTAACAAAGCTTTCACACTGGCACAATCTTGGAACATTCCAAAGTGGGCTAACCTCGACATGAACCTAGGACTAGCTGGCCCTGCCCAGAAGCAGGGTTGGCCACGAGTTTGCACGGTTATCCCTTGAAAATAGACTTAACCCTGGGCTAAAAAGTGCCAGTGTGAAACAGGGCTAAAAGAGCGGAGGAGTCACAGAATGTTCTAAAATGTCCACATCAACAGGTGCAGCAACAGACATGTAACCCTGCAGAGCTAGAAGAAGGGCAGTGTGAATCGGATAGCCCTGAGCTTAGCTTAACCCTGGCTTAACAATGTATGTGTGAAAAGGGGCTAAGTTAGTCCAAGGCTAACTCTTAGCCCAGGGCTAAGAATATACAGTGTGAAAAGCCTTTAGTCGTGTCTCCATCAGTGGATCTGAGGTGGAGCAGGTGAACCAACCTGTCACTGACATCACACAGCTCCACCTGATGGAGAACCTCAGAATCACACAAAGAGGAACCACTGTCAGCTGTTACCATCTCTCCTGAGAAATAAATGCTTGTGGTACCTCATGTGCGTTTTTCTGTGTATGTGTTTCTGTCTGTGTGTTTGTGTGTGTGTGTGTGTGTGTGTGTGTGTGTGTGTTTGTGTGTGTGTGTGTTACCGAGGCAGCCGGTCCGGCGAAGGCGAGGCTCAGCAGCATCAGCAGTGGGATCAGTTCGTCTCCTCCGTCCACGTACGGCATACTGAGCTCTCTGTCATGACACCGGAAGCCCACTTGAGCCGGCTGCACCACATCTGTCAGCTCCAGGAAGTACAGAGACACCATAGAAGAAGCCACGATGGGCAGCTGCACACAGACACACACAGTGTGAGTTCTACCTGCTCTCATCACTGCAGACATCAGAACTTCAGACTGTGGATCAGTTTCAGTGAGTCACACACAAACAGACGGAGGTCTGAGCTCAAAATAGGCTCCATCTGCTGCCAACAGCTGAGCTGAGAACCAACACGTTCCTCTGGTTCTTATCAACCAAGTTACATTACTACATGTACTCAATAATCCAGCTATCACAATATTAAAGTCAGGTAACTTGATTACTTTGTTACTTTTGGATTACCTCTTTATAAAATAAAAGTAAAACAGTTATTATTACAATTATTTTTTTATCATCAATTAATCTGTTGATTACTTTCCATATTAATTGATTACTTGTTTGGTCCATGAAATGTAAGAAAATAATGAAAACTGATTAATTAATCTCATCAATTGAAAAATGTGTTTGAACATGTTTGGACCTATTTTTCAACTAGTGATCAATCTGGCAATAACTTTTCCAATAATCAATAATTGTTTTTTGGTCCATAAAATGTCAGAAAATGTTGATCAAAGTCTGCTCTTAGATAAGTTCTTTATGACCTCATGTCCCTGTTAGACATCAGTGTCCTCATACTACAGGTGAAGGATCAGGTCTACGGTCCCCATAAACCACGACTCCACTTCTTCTATGTTATTCTTGCCTAAGCTTGTTGGTGTAAAACTACTGAGACGTGTTTCTGAGACCTTCAGAGACAGTTTGTGTCTTGTCCTCAGGTATCGTCACAGGTGAAGCCACTGAAACTTTGTGATCACAACTTCCTGGAGGGACTGAACATGTTTTTTAACTTCAATGTTTTAGAAGAAACTAAAACTTTTGGTCCATCTTAAGTTTTTTTTTTTTTCAGCAACATTAACTAGCTAGCTGCTGGCTAACTGTGATCTAAGACACTGATGTGATCATCAAAATGACCAAAGACACTGTAAAAACATGAGCAGTAAACGTTTTTAACAACCTGCAGTGAGCTGTGACAACTGAAGAAACTAAAGGATGAAACATCACTGCAGGTGAGGCTAATGCTAACACTACTGTAGCACTAACAGGACATAAACAGACATGTAGCTCATGACATGGACATACGTAAGTCACAAGTTTTGTTTGGTTTATTTTGATGCAAATCAAAATAAATGATGATCTGATTTTGATTTGTGTCACAACTGCAATAAAACCTCAGGGAGTGAAGAGACAGATGGAGGAAGAGAGCTGATGCAGAGAAAAGTCCGATCAGTCAGAGAGAAACCAAGGGAAACTTCAACAAAACAATTTATATATATTATCAAACGTAAAACATATTTCATTTCATTTCATTTATTAGGATCCCCATTAGCTGCAGCTGTAGCAACAGCTTTTCCTCCTGGGGTCCACCCCAAACACAACACTATATACATCACAGTACATACTCACAAAACAAAAAAGACCAAAAAACAAAAAAGCATTCCCCTACCATGATAACAACAACAATACAACAACAAAAGCAACACAAAACAGTAAATAAATGAATGTAAGTAATAAATGTAAATCTACCACCAGTCACATGCCTGGTGTGATAATCATGTACATCTGAGCTCAGGCATAATTGTTTATATAAGACCCTTGGTGATTTTGTAGCTAAAATATTTCTGATAAAGTTAAGCAAAGACATGGTAAATCTGCCATCTACCTTTAGCCAAGATAAACAGCTATGCATTGTGTTTACACAGTTAGTTCTGTATGAACATCTAAGTATACACCATGCTGCTTTATTCTAAGCAAACTGCACTTTCCTTATTTGGGTCGTAAAAGTACTGAATAATAATAATAATTAAAGCTGCAAGCAGCGTTGAACGGGCCCTCGCGACCCCGCGCCACTCGGGACCTGCTGTGGCCACGACCATGTCGCCAGAGGCCAACTGGTAGACGAGGTGCTGAATTTTCACCCCCTACGGACACTGTAGGAAGCAATGCGGTGTTACTTCCTGTCCCCACTAGGTGGCACTATGACTATGACTTGTGAGCGTCATGTAGATGTGTTCAGGCTGGGACTTTTATCATACATGTGAAGTCTGGAGCAGATTTGACCATTTAATCTCATGTTATAGCAATTTCGTGTTTCATGGCGAGACATCAAAAGTCAATGCCACGCCACACCCACACCGCTCAACGCTGACCAATTCTGTTAAGAAGTTTTGGTCATACACTTGTCTATATGTTACACACCAGTTTTGAAGTCAATCGGATCATTTGTGGACGAGGAGTTTATTTAGCCACGCCCACTTATGAAATTAATATCATATGCTCAGGGCGGGACCAGTGACCAACATATAAAGATTCAGGAAGATTCGACCAAGTAAACTGAAGTTATGTTCACTTCCTGTGTTTTGGCGAAACATCAACATTCGCCGCGCCATCAGGGCGGCAGTGTCTTATGAGACATCATGGTCTTCACAATATAGCATGACCAACATCAAATTTGAGTTGAATATGGTCAATGTGGTCAGAGCAGCACCTCAAAGTCTAAAACATGGTACATCCTGTCACCAGCAGGGGCGCTATGACAATTACAAAATTTCTGCATGGAAACGTTTTCAGGGCGGGACTATTATCAAGCATGTGAAGTTTGGTGCAGATCGGAGCATTTATGCAAAAGTTATAGCAATTTCATGTTTCATGGCGAGACATCAAAATTCGCTGCCACCTCACGGCCACACCCTTCAACGTGAGCAAAATCTTTTGATGACTTTTGATCACAACGTTGTCTAGATGGCACACAGACATTCTGAAACAGTTTGGATAAGCATGTGGGAGAAAGCTGCTTGAATATGCATGGCGATGGATCAAAGACGGCGGCGCCATAGCAGCCACGCCCATCGACATAGAGAAAAGCTTTTAATAACTTTTGATCTGCATAGTCTCTGGATGATCTGAAAGAAATTTGAAGTGGATTGGACAAAATCCCTAGGAGGAGTTCATTAAAATACAACGTGTGGTCATCACGCCATAATGACACGTGAAAATTAAAATGGCCGACTTCCTGTTTGGAGTAGACCAATGGTGTAAGAGACTTTTCTGTTCGTCTGGACAAGTTACACATGTGTACCAATTTTCATCTTCCTACTCCAAAAAAAACCCCTATGGGGAGGGGTTATTGAAAATTTCAAGGGGGCGCTATAGAGGCATTTTGCCCCGCCCATGGGTGACGCCCCTATCAGATGTAAGAGGTTGCCATCCTTGACTGGTATATCAATTTTCATGATGATACGAGTTCAATAAAGCCATCAAAACGGCAAATGTACTTTCATGGCGAAGGATCGATATTCGCCACGCCGCCACATGGACGCCATTACTCGTACCTTCACAGCGTTCATGATGTAGCTTCACCAACTTGTTCTGCATGTTTTAGAAGTGGAATGAAGTTGATGGAGTCAACTATGTGGCATCAGTACATGTTAAAGTAAACACTGGTCATTTCCATCATCAAAAATGGCGGCACCATAGCGGCCACGCCCATTGACACAGAGAAAAGCTTTTAATAACTTTTAATCAGCATAGTCTCTGGATGATGTGAAAGAAATTTGAAGTGGATTGGACAAAATCCCTAGGAGGAGTTCGTTCAAATACAAGGTGTGGAAATCATGCCAAAATGACACGAAAAATCAAAATGGCCGACTTTCTGTTTGGAGTAGACCAACGGTGCCAAAGACTTTTTTGTGCGTCTGGACAACTTACACATGTGTACCAATTTTCATCTTCCTACTCCAAACAAACCCCTATGGAGAGGGGTTTTTGAAGATTTCAAGGGGGCGCTATAGAGGCATTTTGCCCCGCCCATGGGCGACGCCCCTATCACATGTAAGAGATTGCCATTCTTGACCTGTCTATCAATTTTCATGATGATATGACTTCATTAAAGACATCAAAAGGGCAAACGTAATTTCATGGCGAAGGATTGATAGTCGCTGCGCCGCCACACGGACGCCATTACTTGTAGCTTCACGGCCTTCATGATGTCGCTTCACCAACTTGTTCTGCATGTTGTAGAAGTGGAATGAAATTGATGGGGTCAACAATGTGGCAGTACACGTTAAAGTAAAAACAGGTCATTTCCTTTAACCACCGGGGGGCGCTATGAGTTAGGTGGAAAGTCAATATATGGATACGTTCAGGGCAGCGCCCTCATCATGTCCAGCAAGTTTGAAGCTGTAACGATGAAGTATGTGGGCATGACAGCTGTTCGAAGCGAAACGGCGCGCTCCAAAACAGTCGCCAAAGTTTGTCAAGCCCTCGCAGCCACGCCCTTTGACCTACAGAAATTCTTTTAATAACTTTTGATCTGCATGGGGTCATGATGACGTGTACCAAATTTGAAGATGATTGGATGAAATCCCGAGGACGAGTTCGTTCAAATGCAAGTAGTGGAAATCGCAAAAAAAGGCCAAAATCGGCCCCTTTTTTGACACTTCAAATCAAAATGGCCGACTTCCTGTTGACATTTCACCATGACGTTAAGAGACTTTTTTTGTGCGTCTTGGCATGATAAATGTGTGTACCAAATTTCGTGAGCCTACGACAAATAAACCCCAATGCGGAGGGTCTTTTGAAAGTTTGTAGGGGGCGCTATTTCGCCATTTCGCGTCGACCTTGTGCATGCATCCCAAAATATCGAATTTCGAATCTGGCCAGACGACTCTGCAAAGTTTGGTGAGTTTTTGAGCATGGGAAAGGGGCGAAATTGGGGCTTGAAAAGGGTAAAGAATAATAAATAATAGCACGATTTCAAGAGGGTCCTCGTCGGACGACTGCGTCGTCGCTCGGGCCCTAATAATTAAAGCTGCAAGCAGCGTTGAACGGGCCCTCGCACCCCTGCGCCACTCGGAGCCGTCTGCGGCCGCGACCATGTCACCAGAGGCCCACTGATAGATGAGGTGCTGAATTTTCACTCCCTTTTGACACAGTAGGAAGCAATTGTGTGTTACTTCCTCACTTCCCCACTAGGTTGCACAATGACTATGACTCATGAGTTTCATGTGGATGTGTTCAGGCTGGGATTATTATCATACATGTGAAGTTTCATGGCGATGCGAACGTGTACACAGAAGTTAATACCATGAATGTGTTTGTACGAAACGTCAACCTACGTTGCACTGTCAGGGCGAAGCCCGTCGACAAAACATTACGACTTCCACAACATAGCATTAGCAAGGTCTGAAGGTTTTCCACACCAAATTTGAGTGAGATACGGTCAAAATGTGCACAGCAGCACCTCAAAGTCTAAAACATTACATTTCTTGCCACTAGCAGGGGGCGCTATGACAGGTGGGACTATTATGAAACATATTAAGTTTGGTGCAGATCTGACCATGTATGCCAAAGTTATAACCATTTCCTGTTTCATGGCGAATCATCAAAATTAGCTGCCAACTCATTGCAACACCCTTTAACTGAAATGCAATCTTTTAATACATTTTAATCACAAACTAGTCTAGAAGGTTCACACCAATTTTGAAGCCGCTCTGATGAATCCCGTAGGAGGAGTTCGTTAAAATACGACGCGTGGAAAACGCCAAAAATGACCACGAAATTCAAAATGGCTGATTTCCTGTTGGGTTTAGCCTATGGGTCCCAGATACATTGTTGTGTGTCCGGGCATGATCTATGTGTGTACCGATTTTCGTGCATGTCGGTGAAACGTGGCGGTAATGGCGGTGTTTAGAGGGCGTGGCCAAGCCATTTGGCCAGGCCCATTGACGAAACTCATAGCACATGTTCGGACCCGGACCATTAACAAGCATGTGAAATTTCAGACAGATTCGATCACGTACACTGAAGCCAGGGTCACTTCCTGTGTTCTGTGAAACGTTGACCTTCGCCATGCCGTCAGGGCAACGCCGTTTGACGATACGTCACAATCTTCATGATATAGCATCGCCAAGGTCTTAAGGCCTTTCAGACCAGATTTGAGCTGGATATGGTCAGTGTGCTGGGAGCAGCACTTCACAGTGTAAAACATGTCATTTCCTGTCGCCAGCAGGGGGCGCTATGACAAACACGGAATTTTGTCATGTAGCTGTTTTCAGGGTGGGACTATTATGAATCACGCGAAGTTTGGTGAAGAATGGACAATGTAGTCCAAAGTTATAGCGATTTCGTGTTTCATGGCGAAACGTCAAACTTTGACGCCAAAAAGCCAATACGCCCTTCAACGATAGCGCAATATTTTAATAACTTTTGATCACAAAGCAGTGTAGATGGTAGCCAGTGATTTTGAAGTCATTATGATAAATCCTGTAGGAGGAGTTCGTTAAAATACAACACGTGGAAAACGCCAAAAATGACCACGGAATTCAAAATGGCTGGCTTCCTGTTGGGTTTAACCTAGAGGGTCCCCCAGACTTTTTTGTGAGTCTGGGCATGATCTACGTGTGTACCGATTTTGCAAATCGGTGAAACGTGCGGGTAATGGCGGCGTTTAAAGGGCGTGGCCAAGTCATTTTGCCACGCCCACCAACCAAAATCACATGACACGTAAATTTTCACCAAGACTGACGTGTGTGCTTCCTGTCCCCACTAGGTGGCACTATGACTCATGAGCATCATTCAGATGTGTTCAGGCCAGGACTTTTATCATAAATGTGAAGTTTGGAGCAGATTTGACCATTTAATCCCATGTTATAGCAATTTCGTGTTTCATGGCGAGACATCAAAAGTCGACACCATGCCACACCCACACTGTTCAATGCTGACCAATTCTGTTAATAACTTTTAATCACAAACTAGTCTATATGGTACACACCAGTTTTGAAGTCAATCAAATCAGTTGTGGAGGCGGAGTTTGTTTAGCCACGCCTACTCATGAAATTAATATCATATGCTCAGGGTGGAACCAGTGACAAACATATTAAGATTCAGGAAGATTCCACTAAGTAAACTGAAGTTATGTCCACTTCCTGTGTTTTGGCGAAACATCGACCTTCGTCGCGCTGTCAGGGCGGCACCATTTGATGAGACATCATGGTCTTCACAATATAGCATTAGCAACATCTTAAGGCCTTTCTAACCAAATTTGAGTTGAATATGTTCAATGTGGTCAGAGCAGCACCTCCAAGTCTAAAACATGGTATTTCCTGTCGCCAGCAGGGGGCGCTATGACAATTACAACATTTCTGCATGTAGACGTGTTCAGGGCGGGACTATTATCAAGCATTTCAAGTTTGGTGCAGATCATACCCTTTATGGTAAGGTTATAGCAATTTCATATTTCATGGCGAGACATTAAACTTCGCTGCCACCTCACGGCCACGCCCTTTAACAAGAGCGTAATCTTTTAATAACTTTTGATCACAACGTTGTCTAGATGGCACACAGTGACTTTGAAGCCATTCTGATAAATTCTGTAGGAGGAGTTCGTTAAAGTACAACACGTGCAAAACACCAAAAATAGCCGCCAAATTCAAAATGGCTGACTTCCTGTTGGGTTTGGCCAATGGGTTCAAGAGGCTTTTTTGTGCGTCTGGGTGTCATGCATATGTGTACCAATTTTCGTTCATGTCGGTAAAACATGCCACAGGGGCTGATGTTTAAAGAGCGTGGCCAATCCATTAGGCCACACCCATCAACAAAACTCATATCACATGTTCAGGCCTGGACCCTTAACGCACATGTGAAGTTTCAGGCAGATATGACCAAGGACACTGAAGTTAAGACCACTTTCCTGCATTTTGGCGAAACATCGACTTCGCCGCGCTCTGGGCACAACGCTGTTTGACAAAAAGTCACGATCTTCACAATATAACATTACCAAGGTCTTAAGGCCTCGCTGACCAAATTTGAGTCCGATATGGTCAACGTGCTCAGAGCAGCACCTCAAACTGTAAAACATTTTATTTCCTTTTGCCACCAGGGGCATTATGAGCAATATGGAATCTTTTCATATATGTGTGTTCAGGGCGGGACTATTATCATACATGGGAAGTTTGGTGCAGATCGGACCATTTATGCTAAAGTTATAGCAATTTCGTGTTTCATGGGGAAACGTCAAACTTCAACGCCAAAAAGCCGATACCCCCTTCAATGGGTGCGTGATCTTTTAATAACTTTTGATCACAAAGTGGTCTAGATGGTACACAGCAATTTTCAAGCCGTTCTGATTAATCCTGTAGGAGGAGTTCGTTAAAATACAAAACATGGAAAACGCCAAAAATGACCACGAAATTCAAAATAGCCGCCTACCTTTTTTTTGCATCTTGGCATGATCTACATGTGTACCAATTTTCGTGGAGATCCGTGAAACCTGCTGAGTAGGGCGCTGTTTAAGGGGCGTGGCCTAGCCATTTTGGCCTGGCCACCGCTGAAAACCCTAATACACGTAAATTTTCACTGCGACTGATGCAACCGCCAAATTTGGTGAGTTTTTGAATATGTTAAAGCCCCTAAATAAGCAATTTATTTTTGTCGTAATAAGAAAAAAAAATTAAAGCTGCAAGCAGCGTTGAACGGGCCCTCGCACCCCCACGCAACTCGGGGTGCCGGCGACTCAGGGTGCTGGCGACCGCAGCCCCCACGCCATTCGGGGCCTGCGGCCGTCATGACCTTGTGGCCAGAGGCTGACTGGCACACGAGGTGCTGAATTTTCAGCCCCTACAGACACTGTAGGAAGCAATGCCGTGTTACTTCCTGTCTCCACTAGGTTGTGCTATGACTATGACTCGTGAGCATCATGTAGATGTGTTCAGGCCAGGACTTTTATCAGACTTGTGAAGTTTGGAGCAGATTTGACCATTTAATCCCATGTTATAGCAATTTCGTGTTTCATGGCGAGACATCAAAAGTCGACGTCATGCCACACCCACACTGTTCAACGCTGACCAATTCTGTTAATAACTTTTAATCACAAACTAGTCTATATGGTACACACCAGTTTTGAAGTCAATCGGATAAGCTGTGTAGGCGGAGTTTGTTTAGCCACGCCCACTTATGAAATTAATACCATATGCTTAGGGCGGGACCACTGACAAACATATTAAGATTCAGGAAGATTCCACTAAGTAAACTGAAGTTATGTCCACTTCCTGTGTTTTGGCGAAACATCAACCTTCGCCGCGCCGTCAGGGCGGCACCGTTTGACGAGACATCATGGTCTTCACAATATAGCATTACTAAGGTCTTAAGGCCTCACTGACAAAATTTGAGTCAGATATGGTCAACGTGCTCAGAGCAGCACCGCAAACTGTAAAACATGTCATTTCCTGTCGCCAGTAGGGGGCGCTATGACATTTATGGCATATTTTCATATAGTCTTGTTCAGGGCGGGACTATTATAAAGCATGTGACGTTTGGTGCAGATTGGTCCATTTATGGTAAAGTTATAACAATTTCATGTTTCATGGCGAGACATGAAACTTCGCCGCCACCTCACGGCCACGCCCTTCAACAAGAGCGTAATATTTTTATAACTTTTGATCACAACGTTGTCTTGCTGGCACACAGTGATTTTTAAGCCGTTCTGATTAACCCTGTAGGAGGAGTTCGTTAAAATACAACACGTGCAAAACGCCAGACGTGACGAGTGTGCAAAATTTGGTGAGTTTTTGAGCATGTTCAGGCCGCCAAAAATGCGATCTTAGGATTAAAAAAAATATAATAATAAGAATAATTCTTTGAGTTTCAATAGGGTCCTCGCACGGACGTGCTCGGGCCCTAATAAGAATTCCTTCAGTTTCAATAGGGTCCTCGCACCGGACGGTGCTCGGGCCCTAATAATAAATAATAAACATTACAGTTTCAAGAGGGTCCTCGCACGGTACGTGCTCGGGCCTTAATAATACATTTTATTTGTATTGCACTTTACATTTCAGCAATCTCAAAGTGCTACAGAGCAGAAAAATAATATGATACAATTATAAGATTAAGTTAAAAGGAGAAGCTATAAAAGACATTTAGCAAAATGCTTTCATAAATAGATAGGTTTTTAGGTCCCGTTTGAAAGCATCTGCAGTCTGTGGGGCCCTCAGGTGGTCAGGGAGGGCGTTCCACAGCTTTGGCGCTGCAGAGGAAAAGGCCCGATCACCCATAGTGCGGAGCTTGGTTCTGGGGGCTTGGAGGGTGTTTTTGGTTGCAGAACGGAGGGTGCATGAGGAGGTCTGGGGGATGAGGAGTTCCTTGAGGTATTGGGGGGCATGTCCGTGAATGCACTGATGGGTGAGGAGGAAGACCTTGTACTCAATTCTGAGTGGGACAGGGAGCCAGTGAAGAGATTTCAGAATGGGGGTGATGTGATCATATTTGCGGACCCTCAACAGGATCCTGGCAGCGCTGTTCTGGATGTACTGCAGTCTCTGGATGCTCTTGCCAGAGATCGCGATGAGGAGTGCATTACAGTAGTCCAGCCTGGAGAAGACATGTCTTACAGAGGTGTTTGATGTGGATGTCAAAGGTGAGTTGAGGGTCCATTTTAACTCCCAGGTTGGTGACAGATGTGGAAAGGGGGATGTTTTGACCAGAGAGGGTGATACTGGTGATGGTGGAAGAGCGGAGCTGATGTGGTGTGCCAACTAGGATGGCTTCTGTTTTGGAACTGTTCAGCTGAAGAAAGTTGAGCTTCATCCACGCCTCTATCTCCTCCAGGCAGGTGGTCGGTGTGGATGTTGACAGGGGAGCAGAAGAAGTGGGGGTTGTCCTTAAGTAGAGCTGTGTGTCATCAGCATAGCAATGGTAGGATCTCCCATGCCTGCTGATGAGATTGCCCAGGGGGAGCAGGTAGAGGGTGAAGAGGGTGGGGCCCAGCACCGAGCCCTGAGGGACACCGCAGGTGATGCTGTGGGTGTGCGACCTTACTTTGCCCAGGGCGACATGCTCGGTTCTGTCGGTCAGATATGAGGTGAACCAGCTGTGTACTTTCTCTGAGAGTCCAATGGTGTATTGCAGGTGGTGGAGGAGGATGTTGTGGTCAACTGTGTCAAAGGCAGCTGTTAGGTCCAGGAGGATGAGTAGAGATGGGGAACCGGTATCTGCTGCCATCAGGAGGTCATTGGTGACCCTGACCAAGGCTGTTTCTGTGCTATGGCCAGGGCAGAAACCAGACTGAAACTTTTCAAAAAGGTTATTATGTCTGAGGTGATCCTGAAGTTGTGCTGCAACTGTTTTTCCAGAACCTTAGACAGAAATGGAAGATTAGAAATGGGCCTGTAGTTGGAGAGGACTTCTAGATCCAGGGTGGGTTTTTTCAGTAGTGGTCTGATGACAGCAGTTTTTAACGCAGATGGGATATGGCCGGCCAGGAGGGAGTGATTTATGATCTTGGTGATGAATGGAGAGATGGCAGAGATGTTGGCCTTCAGCAGGGCTGAGGGAAAAGGGTCCAGAGCACAGGTGGTCGGCTTCATTTTTCTGATGACATCCTCCACCTCCTCCTGTGTGACATCGGAGAAGGAGCAGAGAGGCTGGACAATCTCAGACGGTGGGTCGGCAGTTGGGGGAGGCAGGACAGCAGTGGCGGAGAGGTGTGAGCAGATATTATCACCTTTTTGTCTGAAAAAAAGTGATGTGCATGATGCACCTCTCCTCAGTGGTCTCAGAGTGGGAGAGTGAAGGGGGTTTGAGAAGGTGATTTATTGTTGAGAAAAGTTGTTTGGAGTTACCGTGGCTGTTGTTGATGATGGTAGAATAAAACCTGGACCGTGCATCTCTCAGAGCTTCTGCATACGCCTTCTTGTGTTCTCTGTATGCCTGTTTGTGAACAGTCAGTCCAGAGGCCTTGAGCCGCCGCTCAAGGACACACCCAGCAGCCTTCATCTTTCGCAGCTCGCAGGTGTACCAGGGTGCTGAGCATGAGAAGGAGACTGAACTGGATGTTAAAGCGATATTCCACTTTACATGATAACCCACTCAGTATGTACTGTTCACAAAACAATTCTGGAGTTTCAGCAGAAAACAGGGTTGCAGCCAAATCCAGTGCAATGTCAGTGAATGGAGACCACAGATAAAATGTTAAAAAAAGAACACAAAACAAACACAAAATGTCTCCATCCTGCTCGTGTGGTGTAATCCAAGTGTCCACAAGCCGCGACATTAAAATTCAACCGCAAAAGATGCCATTTACGCCATGTTTTTAGCCGAAATGTCAACTGTAGCATGTAGCCGGTAGGCTGCAAACATGGCGTCGATCTTGCGAGACTTCGTATATCTCTTAATTGACGCATGTGAGAAAATAACGCGACCTTTTCCCATCTTACTCACCACTTTATCAATATGCATTGATCAAGATAATTTGTTGTCTAATGTTTCCCCTAAAAGTTTGATCTCCTGAACTTGTTCAACTGCGACATGTCATTTTAACGTAGGACCTGTCCTTAATTGATGATTAGTCCCAAATACAATGTTTTTTTTGTTTGTTTTGTTTTTTTTTTTTAAGCCACATTTAGAACCACTTTGTTATTAGTTACCCATTCAATCACCAATTGCAGTTCTTTATATAATTCACTTGTAAGTTCATCAGTGGTGGATCCCACCATGTATACTGTAGAATCATCAGCATACATGGCGACTTTTGATTTTATTAAAATTAACGGTAAATCATTAGTAAAAACAGCATATAACAATAGACCTAGACAGCCTCCTTGAGAAACTCCACAACTATTTGATTTTACATCAGAAAAACTTCCACTAAAGAAAAGCATCTGTTTCCTATTGGTTAGATAACTTTCTAACCATAATACTACAGTCGGACTGAAACCATAACATTTCAGCTTTTCTAATAATAAACTGTTCAGTTATATCAAAAGCAGCACTGGAGTCCAATAATATGGCACCGATTATATAGTTACTATTAATTTCTTTAAGCCAATCATCAGTCATTTGCATCAGGGCAGTTTCCGTGGAATGTTAGGGTTAGGGTTAGAGAAATAACAGTGATCCCGTATGTGTCTGGGATATCTGAGAAACTCAGGAGGGTGTTCAACAAGCATCACATCCCAGTGTATTTCAAACCCAGCAACACACTCAGACAGAAACTAGTACATCCTAAAGACCACACACCACATACACAAAAGAGCAACTTGGTGTATGCTGTCCAATGCAACGAGGACTGCAGTGACCTATACATAGGAGAAACCAAACAACCACTGAACAGACGCATGGCTCAACACAGGAGACCTAACTCCTCAGGCCTGGACTCAGCTGTCTATTTACACCTTAAGGAGAAGGCACACTCCTTTGAGGACAACAATGTCCACATTCTAGACAGAGAGGACAGATGGTTTGAGAGAGGAGTTAAGGAAGCCATCTATGTTAAAATGGAGAAACCCACTCTCAATAGAGGAGGAGGCCTGAGACACAACCTCTCTCCTATTTACAATGCTGTTATTTCATCTTTGCCCAGGAGATTCAACAACTTGGCCTCCAAAAACAACAGTGGTTCACAGTCATGTGACTCTAACGACCGTCACTCATACCTGGTTTAAGGTGACTCCCAGGACTAATGTCTCCTAATGACTGTTGTTAAAACTGAAAAGAGCACTAATGAAGTTGACTCCATCCATTGTCCTTAACACAGCCTACACACCAATGAACCATTCAAGTGATATTACACCCCAGAATGATAATCCAGGTAGCATGTAAACATGCTGTTGATGTATCGCGAGACTTTGTATATCTTGTGATATTTTCACACGTGCAACCATTAAGAGATATACGAAGTCTCGTGATACATCGACGCCATGTTTGCATACTACCTGCTACATGCTACAGTTGACATTTCAGTTAAAAACATGGTGTAAATGGCGTCTTTTGTGGTTGAATTTTAATGTTGCGGTTCACGGACACTTGGATTACACCACACAAGCAGGATGGAGACATTTTGTGCTTGTTTTGTGTCCTTTTTTTTTTACATTTTATCCGTGATCTCCATTCACTGCCATTGTACTGTCATTAGCTGCAACCCTGTTTTCTGCTGAAACTCCAGGATTGTTTTGTGAACTGAAGATCTTCACCCATCATCACATCGGCATAGAGGTGAGTACATATTGAGTGAATTATCATTCTGGGGTGAAATATCACTTTAAACTCATGCTCAACATTAACCACCTCCCCACACCCCACAGGTGAACCTACACATAACCCAGGATATACCATCATCCATTAAGGCAAGAAGACATACAAAAAAAAAACAAAAAAAAACAACAACAGGGAACCAGGTTCTGTTATTGTCCCGCCTCCCTTTAACTCCCTCTACACCACTACTGTCCATTATAATTGTGAAGGGTCAGTGTCCACCCCATAGCTCCGCCCCTGTGTCCAACTTCAAAATAAGACAACACAAACATGAAAGAAGCAAAGACTTCACATAAAAAGTCATCTCTCATCAACTTATTCAACACAGAGTTAGTCCATTAGCATGTTGCTAGTAGTTCATAACTTGCTTCCATGAACAGGAAAAAATGGAGAGCGGGGAAAATGTTCAAGTCAAGTATAATCACTGAAGCTCGGTGGGGAGTGGGGATAGCCAGGGTTAACTTTCATTATCTGTAGTAAATGAATGAATGAATTCAGACTTACAGTACATACCCACTCTGATCTACATTTTTGGGTTGGATCCTGTTTTCTCAAGAAAGTCCACCACTTTGGCAGGGTTATCAATGAAGTTATGATCATGTCCTCTGGTTAGTTTAATAGTGGCCGGATAGATTAAGAAGGCAAGGAAACCAGCCTGGTGAGCCTTCTCCATGACAGTATAGCAGGATTTGCGTCGGCTCCTGGTGACAGCACTGCAGTCAGCCGTGAAGTGCACCTCTTTACCCGCAATCTCCAACGGTGTGTTCTCTCACTGCTTTAAGTTGCGAATCTGGTCCATATACTGCAGGTACACAAAGATGAGCAACCTTGACTAAGAGATAGCATTACCCTGAGGAGGTCCTACCCGGTGGGCTCTCATGATCTCAGGTGGGGTGTCTCCCAAGGTGGGGAACCACACAGGTAGGTGAGATATTGTATGATGTTTGAGCCTTCTCTTCCCTCAGGCAGCCCACGGATACAGATGTTGTTCCTTCTGCTGCGGTCCTCCAGGTCCACCAACTTTGCTTCAGCCCCTTTCATAGTGTTTGATAGTGAAGCAGAAGCGTTCTCTACTTTTTCTGTACGTTTCTTTAAAGTTGTGTGGTCTGCACGGAGTGCATGGGTTTCATCCTTGAGCAGTGCTAAATCTGCCTGGAGGGAGTCAAAACGCTGTTTGAGGTGAGATAGTCGCTCTTTGGAAATAGTCTCAGCTCTGCAGAAATGTTTCTCAAGTGTGGTGTCAATCAGCGTGGTTAATACTTCAGCTGACTCCATTGTTGGCAGACTCAGTGGAACCAAGATGGCACCAGTATGTTTGGCAGGCCGTCAGTTGCGTCTACTCAGTTTATTGTTTGTTATTGCTCTGTTCTTATGTGTCTGCTGTTGGGACGTCTCGGCTCTATTTGCTTATGATCGCCAAGCTCTTCTCAAGTTCCGAGTCTCTGGTGTGTCGCAAATGCTGTTAACGCATGAATTGGGAGACCAGACTGCAAGTCTCCCTCCTTTGCTGGCGGATATTCCATCTTACCCGCGCCACTCACCTTGCACCCCTCCCCACAAAAAACGTCGGAGAAGACGGGGTAAGCGCGGTGGTGTATTGGTGAAAGTCAAGGCCTACCTGTCGCTGTCCTGTGTGGCCGATCCTTGCCTCCTTTGTGGTGGATTTTGCTACTCTTCTGCCGTCAGACGCACTGTCTCCCACGGATCGTTGATGGCCCCTGCCCAGTGTGGCCTGATGTCGGTGTCTCTTCCTGGGCAGCTGCGAATGCCCAGAGGCGGCGTTGTCCACATAAACCTTCGCCCGCTAAGACATGCCTTGACCAGCCTGACTTTTTCACCTCCCGTGAGTTGAATTTTATGTTCCTGATGGAAACCTGATCACTTCCATGTTTATTTACTGCTACTGTCCCCTGCTCTGTTGTTGCTGCTCGTCCCCCTGCACGCCGTTTTCGTGCTACAAACTCCAGCACTAAGTTGCAGTTTTCAACAGCTTTTAATGGTTATATGCATTCTACTGTGGAGGGGTATGGTGCCCTTAGTGTTGAAGAGCTTGTTGCTCTTTTTAACTCCACATGCACTAGCATCTTGGACGCCATCACTCCCTTAAGCATCAAATGCCCTAAGGTATTTTCTGAACCATGGATAAATGACTATACGTGCTCTCAGACGCTCTTGTAGGCGTGCTGAGAGAAAGTGGAAGAAGGACAAGTTGCACGTCTCCTTTGGGATTCTACAGGACTGCTTATTGGAGTATCAGAAAGCGGTGAAAGATGCTAAAACCGCTTACATCTCGCACTTTGTCTCAAACAACATTGATAAACCCAAGGTTCTGTTTAATGTTTTGGATTCTCTTGTTAATCCGTGCAATACTGCTCCCATTGTTCCAACTCCTGCTCTCTGTAATGATTTCCTCAACTTCTTTGTCGAGAAAATCTCTGCTCTTCATTCTATACCATCTCTTGCTGAGCCTGATCCCTCTGACTCTCCCATGTGCCCAGCTGTTTTTGATCAGTTTGAGCCTATATCACTGTCCTCACTGTCAGATGTAGTTCGTGGGATGCGGCCCACAAACTGCCTCCTTTGAAACATGCTATAGTGCAGCCACTAATCAAAAAGCCCAGCCTGGACCCCTCTGTTCTCTCCAACTTCAGGCCCATCTCCAAATTACCCTTCCTGTCCAAAGTGTTAGAGAAAGTAATTGCTGTACAGTTACAATTATTTTTAGTACAAAATGATATTTATGAGAAGTTTCAGTCTGGTTTTAGGTCTGGTCACAGTCCTGAAACTGCTCTTTTAAGAGTGTTTAATGATCTTGTCTTAACTGTGGACTCAGGATGTGCCGCTATCCTGGTGACCTTAGATTTGACGGCTGCCTTTGATACTGTTGCTCATAGGACCCTCTTATCATACCTAGATCACTGCGTAGGCATTAAAGGTGCTACCCTCAAGTTGCTCCAGTCATACCTAACCGACAGGAGTTTCTCTGTCCATCTGGGTGAATTCTCCTCAAATGTGGCCCCTCTTACCTGTGGGGTCCCCCAAGGCTCCATTTTGGGCCCTTTATTGTTTTCTTTATATATGCTGCCATTAGGTTCCATTCTCCGTAAACATAATGTTTCTTTTCATTGCTTTGCAGATGATGTCCAAGTGTACCTTCCTTTAAAATTAAAATGTAAGGACTCTCTGCAGCCTCTGCTAGCTTGTCTTAATGACATAAAAACTTGGATGGACCTAAATTTCCTGAATCTAAATGATAATAAGACTGAGGTTATTATGTTTGGGCATCCGGAATGTGTAAATGACTCTATTGGTGCTCTGGGCCCCCTGGCTTCCAAAAACCGTTCTTTTATTAAAAGCCTTGGTGTCACTTTTGATAGTGCTTTTAAATTTGACAGGCAAATTGGCTCTGTAGTCAAAGGTGCTTTCTTTCAGCTTCGGCTGCTCGCCAAAGTAAAGCCGTATCTCTCACCCAAAGACTTGGAGAGATCCATGCCTTCGTTACGTTTAGGCTTGATTACTGTAACTCTCTGTATGTGGGCTTAGACAAACATTCTCTGCGGCGTCTGCAGCTCATGCAAAATGCTGCTGCTCGCCTTTTGACCAGCACGAAAAAACGTGACCATATCACACCGGTTCTGGCCTCTCTGCATTGGCTTCCTGTTCACTACAGGATTGATTTTAAGATTTTGATGTTTGTTTTTAAGATACTGAATGGTCTGGCCCCCCAGTACTTAGCTGAACTCATCCATGTTCACTCATCAGCTAGAGCACTGAGGTCATCTAATGAGTTGCTTTTAGATGTCCTGATATCTAGGCTCAAAACAAAGGCGACCGAGCCTTCGTGGTGGCTGCCCCTAAATTGTGGAACAGCTTACCATTGGATATTAGATCTGCCCAGACTCTGGAGATATTTAAGTCGTTTCTGAAGACTCATCTCTTCTCGTTGGCTTTTGACTCATGTTGAGCCGAACATTGCCAATATATGGACTGTTTTATTGAATTTTGTGCTTATTGTGCACTTTATTTTGTTTTCTATTGTTACACTTTAATATTTTTTGTGTACTGTGCGCTCTAATATTGTACTTTTCTATTTCTATAGTTGTATTTTTGTTACGGGTGGTGTCAAGTACACTAGAAATCACAAAAGGGTGGACCCAAAATGCAGACAGAAAAAAGCAGGTGGCAGAGTTCAAACGGTGATTTTAATGATAAACAAAAAGGTAACTGAACACAAGCTTACATGAACCAAGAAGGAATCCAGAGGACAAAACTAAACCAGGCAAAATCCAAAAACCAAAAGGTATAAATCCAAGGAGGGAAGGAATCCGAAAAACACTGGGAGCAAAAACCAAAAGTCACAAACACAGGCACACAGCCTGGCAAAATGGGAGAGCCATAAGTTTGTTGGCGTGGGGACTGAACCGTGGCCAGGTGGAAACCTCAGGCAGACGGCCTGAGGACAGAACAGAGGCGGAGCCAGAGACTTCAGGCGGACGGCCTGAAGGCAGGGCAGAGGCGGAGCCAGAGACTTCAGGCGGACAGCCTGAAGGCAGGGCAGAGGCGGAGCCAGAGACTTCAGGCGGACGGCCTGAAGTCCACCCAGGGGAGCAGAGCCGATCAGGAGGTCGGCAATGAAGGCGAGACCCCTCAGGGGGACGAGCAGGAGGCCAGCGGCGAAGGCGAGACCCCTCAGGGGGACGAGCAGGAGGCCGGCGGCGAAGGCGAGACCCCACAGGAGGACGAGCAGGGGGCCACAGGCAAAGACGAAGGCGAGACCCCTCAGGCGGACGAGCAGGAGGCCGGCGGCGAAGGCGAGACCCCACAGGAGGACGAGCAGGGGGCCACAGGCGAAGACGAAGGCGAGACCCCTCAGGGGTACGAGCAGGAGGCCGGCGGCGAAGGCGAGACCCCTCAGGAGGTCAAGCAGGGGGCCACAGGCGAAAAAGAAGGCGAGACCCCTCTGGTGGCCGGCGGCGCTGGCAAAGACGAAGGCAGGACCCCTTTGGTGGTGACTGTGGCCCAGCCGGGACTAGGAGTGGCTGCGGCGACATAGACGGCCCAGCCGGAACAGAAAGAGGCTGCGGCGGCGATGTAGACGGCCCAGCCAGAGCAGGAACAGGAAGAGGCTGCGGCAGCGATGTAGACGGCCCAACCAGGACAGGAGATGGTGGCGGTGACCCAGCCGGAAGAGGTGATGGCTGCGGTGACCCCACCGGAGCGTGTGATGATGGCGACAGCCCCACCAGAACAGGAGGTGATGGCGACGGTCCCACCGGGACAGGAGATGATGGCGGCGGCCCAGCTGGAACAGAAGGTAGCTGCAGCGGCCCCGTCAGAACAGGGAATGGCTGCGGCCCAGCCGGAACAGATGATAGCTGCGGCCCAACCAGGACAGGAGATGGTGGCGGTGACCCAGCCGGAAGAGGTGATGGCTGCGGTGACCCCACCAGGGCAGGCGATGGTGGCGACGGTCCCACCAGGACAGGAGGTGGTGGCGGTGACCCGAGCCGGAACAGAAGATGGCTGCGGCGACCCCACCGGGGCAGGAGATGAGGGCGACGGCCCCACCGGAAGAGGAGATGATGGCGACGGTCCCACCAGAACAGGAGATGATGGCGACAGCCCAGCTGGAACAGAAGATAGCTGCGGCGGCCCCATCAGAACAGGAAATGGCTCCGGCCCAGCCGGAACAGGAGATAGCTGCGACCCAACCAGAACAGGAGATGGTGGCGGTGACCCAGCAGGTACATGAGATGGCTGCGGTGACCCCACCGGGGCAGGCGATGGCGAAGGTGGTGGTGACGGTCCCACCAGGACAGGAGAGATGAAGACTGGGTTGCTGGGCAGCAGAACCTCCGTGGCGCTGGGCAGCAGAACCTCCGTGGCACCGGGCAGCTGAGGTTCGGGGGCGCTGGGCAGCTGGGGTTCGAGGACGCTAGGCAGCTGAGGTTCGGGGGCGCTGGGCAGCTGGGGTTCGGGGGCGCTGGGCAGCTGGGGTTCGGGGGCGCTGGGCAGCTGGGGTTCGAGGACGCCAGGCAGCTGAGGTTCGGGGGCGCCGGGCAGCTGGGGTTCAAGGACGCTAGGCAGCTGGGGTTCGAGGACGCTGGGCAGCTGGGGTTCGAGGACGCTGGGCAGCTGGGGTTCGAGGACGCTGGGCAGCTGAGAGGCATGACGTCGGCGAGAGCCATGCTTGCGTCTGGGATGTCTCTCAGTCACTGGCGTAGGAGCAGGATCCGGCAAAGAACCGGCTGACAGAGGAGCTGGCTTAGCAGGTGGCTGGTGGCTAACAGAGTCCATGCTGGGCTCAAAATCTGAATTGTTCACAGAATCCAATTCAGGCTGCAAGTCCTGCTTCAGGTCTGCAATCACTGTCAGGCTATGAGTTATTTGTGAAAAACACAAAATCCTGGGCCTCGATAAAAAAGTCTTTTCCATCAGCGAAAAAAACAAAAAGCCTCAGCCTCAAATCTGCGCAACCCATAATGGTTGTGTTCAGTTGCTCAAATTCAATGCATGCCGCATTCAGCTCCTCCGACAAAGACAGGTCTGCTGGGTCCATGTTTCTTGGTCAGTTCGTACTGTTACGAGTGGTGTCAAGTACACTAGAAATCACAAAAGGGTGGACCCAAAATGCAGACAGAAAAAAGCAGGTGGCAGAGTTCAAATGGTGATTTTAATGATAAACAAAAAGGTAACTGAACACAAGCTTACATGAACCAAGAAGGAATCCAGAGGACAAAACTAAACCAGGCAAAATCCAAAAACCAAAAAGGTATAAAATCAAGGAGGGAAGGAATCCAAAAAACACTGGGAGCAACACCGGGAAGACACAGGAACTAAACACCAAAATCAAACACACGAACTGACACAGACCAAGAGACACACAGGGACTAAGTAGAAAGCAAACTAATCAGACACAGGTGGGTGAACAACAACAGGTGAACCAAATCAATAATCAGAAAAGAGCGGGAAAAGAACAAAGACAGGAAGTAAAAACAACAAAGACACACAAGGGAAACCCAATACTACAAAATAAAACAGGAAGTGACTAACCAAAATGTCCAAGCCATAACAATTTTAATACTTCAGTGCTTTCTAGATTGTACAGCACTTTGGCAAACCTTGTTTGTTTTAAATGTGCTATATAAATAAATTTGACCTTGACCTTGACCTTGACTCTCCGCAGCAGCTTGCTGTGTGTTACAGCTGGTTTTGGTTCCCCGGTGGCACGGGCAAGCAGAAAAATACTTACAAGAAAAGTCTGTTAGGGCGTCCACCACTTCAAACAAATTATCTGACTGGTGCAAAAAACTGATGATCAATAGCAGATGATTAATAGAAAAGCATTGGGAAGATGTTACTCACAGGCACACCTAAGCAGCCATCTTGGATGTCATCATGCATCATATAGTTTGTTTGTTACATGTTTTACTTTTGTCTGTGAAGGTTCTCAGTCATCCAGGTCATGGTATTCATAGGAAGGTTTGTCGTAGGCAACGTCTTCAAGAACTCTATCAACATCTATTGTTACGAATGTTTTACTTTTGAGATGTTTTTTTTTTTACTTTGGTGAGTTTTATTCTCTCAAATTCAGATTTTTGTTTAAAAAGTTTTGTTTGACTGTTGAAACAAAAATGATTCCATAGAGGTGTCTTTAAGTTCATGTAGATAAACTCTATGGATCATGTGACCATGTGATCACCTGACAGAAAGCTTCCTCTCACCTCCACAAAGTAGAAACATGGAAGCAGAGTCAGACTGTCCTTCGGAGGTTTCTTCTTCATCTTCTCTGACGAGTTTCATCATCATCCTGATGGAACTGGAACACACACACACACACACAAAGGCCAAAAGTCAGTGGGCACCTCTACTTTCACTCACACACAGACAGGTATGGGGAATTTATAACAGGTCATAAGGAGCTCAGAGACATTAAACATGGAGGTGTCTCAGGTCAGTTCATCCATACGTTCTCCACTCAGACTGTGTGTTCTGTTTAGCAGCAGCAGCAGCTCAGACAGGAAGTGTCCGGCTGAAGATGTTGTGTGTGTGCACCATGGGTTTGTGCACGTCCTCACAAATTAACACACACAAACACACACAAACACGACCACATGGTTAAAAAGTATAGATCAGAGTGACCTTAATGTCAGGCCACGCCCCCTTTTGGTGGACAGAGAGCCGGGGGTCCCACAGACAACAAGGCCTGAACTAGAGCGTTCCTGACATTTTAACAAACTGACCCTTTGCTAAGCCCCGCCTCCAAACAGCAACTGTCCAATCATAGCTTAGTAACTGCAACTAGAGTCTGTCAGTCTTTCCATGTGTCTCCATGTTGAAGGTGTCAGGAGGCTCTGAGAGGAGTGATACTTGGCATTTCATGAATCTGGACCGTGTTGTGAAACACAAGAGCACGTGTGGTGAATGGATCAAACTGTCTTCATCTGCTCTAACATAAGCTGCAAACATTAGCATCTCTGGCTAACTAACACTAACTTACTAGCTGCAGTAACTTTCCCTCCAGACAAACTTGTTAGATCCACTGCATCTGCATTTGTTCTGTGGGGGTTTGAGGAGGAGGATGTGGGCTGATGAAGAATCAAAGTGGGTCGATGACGATGCATCTCTTTCTGACTTGCTGTCTCAGGTCTGAGCCGGGTTAGCTTAGCTCTTATCCCGGCTCTCTTCCTGGTGTAATCGTGGTCTGGCTGGTCTGGCTGGGTGACCCGTCTCAAGGTCTGCTGCACTAATCGAGTCCCTGTGCTTCCTTTTCCCACATTAATGAGTGTATTTCTGTCATCTATCATGTAGATATACCTGCTGTATTTCACCATCTGACCAGTGTTTGCTGAGATGTAAGCTAGCTTTAGCCTCAGTCTGTTAGCATTAATGTTATATCATGTACACAGCTGTTAGCTAACTTTACATAAACACTCTCTCAGGGTTTTTGTTTTAAAACGTGTCAGTTGGAAACATTAAAATGTCAACTGGAGACTTTTAGTTAGCATTAGCTTAGCGTTAAATCTGCTTGTGAGTCATTATTTTAGTCAACAGAATCCACCATCATCAGCTGGAAATGAGAATCTGTTTTTGTTTACGTCTCTGAGGAATCACAGACCTCGTGTTTCAACAGTTACTCCCAGTTTACATGTTAAATCTGCCACCGTTATCACTGTAAACTGCATAAATGCAGTGTGAGGATAGAAAGTTTGACAGACATAGCAACAGTAACTAAGGAGGGCGGGGCTTATCGAAGGGTCAATTGTTGATCAGTCAGTCTGTCACAGTTTGGACCCCTCAGGTCCACTGAAGGTCTTAATGCTGCAGGATACAAAGACATTTCAGCCAGTTGGATGTTTCCAACTCAACAGTTTGAGGACAGCCCTTTGTCCCTGCACAGAGAGACGTCCACAAAGACCTGCTGAGACCAGGCGGGCGTGGAGGAACCTGATTCATACCTGGCAACTTTTAGGTTTTGATTATTTTTCTGTTTACCTTCATCAAATCAGCTGTAGATGACACCAGGTTGCTGCAGTAGAACGACACACCTGAACACACACTTGAACACACACATCAGACGTATAAAAACTCCCACAGACAGTTTGACAGGATGTGAAACCACAGAAGAAGAAGAGGGTCTGACAGCTGCAGATGCATCCACACAGGACGACAGCGTCAGTGTTTAAAAAAGACAGAGACATAACTGCAAAATGACATGTTTTCTATGTTTTGTTTTGAAGGTGAAACTGGCGGCTGGATCATCAGTCCATATCTAAACAATGAAGCAAAAAGGAATGGAGCCCTGCAGAAGAGGTGTTTATGTGTGTGTGTGTGTGTTAAACATCTGAATAAGAAGAGGAAGAGGAGGAGGAGACTGTGTCATGGTGAGGGAAAAGACGCCAACATAGGACACCAATTTTTAAAAAAGAGGAAGGTTGAGTATTTGTGCATGCTAAGTCAGGCTTCAACTACTGATTGATTATTATTAATTATTATTCTTATTCTCGTTTAATTAATCCTGTCACAAGCTTGTCAAAAGAATCATTACAGGAAAGACTTGAAAAATTGGTCCAAACATGAAAACAGGTGGAGGCTCCACCTTCACCTGTGAAGCGCATGACATACGTCCGTGTGCTCCACCTATTTTCATGTTTGCACCTATTTTCCATCTACTGATCAATCTGGCAATAATTTTTCCACTAATCGATTAGTTGTTTGGTCAAGCTGTTAGCTTGTTTACATTCATACTGATGGCGTCACAGGAGTTTATTTATTTTCAGCATGTAGGAAGTCTGACTCACCAGAGCAGGGTCCTCTATCTACATTTTCAAAGTCCCCGGGAAACATGAAACCTCACAAATTAGCTCCTGGAACGCTAATGATACAAACATAAACAAGTTAACTGCTGTTAGCTTTTCTTTTGCAGTGATGTAGTCATTTTAATACCAGAGCCCGCCTCCCGACATGCAAATGTTCCACCAGAACAAGTTACTCTCAATACCGTTCTGCAGCATCACCATCGCTGCATCCTGGGCTTAGCTCTGCCCAAGACGTTTGTGATTGGTTTACAGAAATGTGAACGAGGCAGGGAGTTTTTTTCCTCTATAGCAGAATGTGTGTGTGGAGACAGAGCTTTCTGTGGAGACATGTCTGGAAATGTGAGACGGTAGGTTGCAGCTCGAAGGTCGATCTTGTTTTTCAGGTGCTTTGAAAACGTAGATGTGGATGCAGCGATGCCGCTTGAAGCAAGTGACCAATGAGAGGACTGATACCTGCCGTGTACATCTGGTGAGTCACATGAGGTTAAATGAACTCTATGGGTGCTTTTGATTTTGTTGAATTTTGCCTCCTCGTCTTCTCCGTCGACCCGGAAGTCGTTTCCCCTCCAACATGATGAAGGAACTTCCAATTGCTTAAATGCACCTGGAGGAGACGAGGAGTGAGGAGAGAGGAGGCTTCTGGAGGAGATCAGAGCGAGGATACACCGGTGTATCCTACGCAGAAGTGTTTTATCAGGAGGACTGATGCTGATTGGACAGTTTCAGCGACTGTCACCCTGCATCATCAGGACACACGCAGGGAAATAAATCAAATCTGACTGACAGAAGTTTCTGCAGCACATTAATGATTCTGATTGAATATTTATGTCCTTCGGTGTCACAAAGAGCTCATGAAGAAATAAGTGATTATAAGTATTATTAGTATTATTAGACTGTAAATCGCCGCATGTTCTGAAAAATGAGACAAACAGGATGAAAAGTCGTCTGGTTCATTGATGACTCAGAGATTATTACTGTGGAATCACTGTCACACACTTTTTAATGGACTGCAGCAGTGTGTTTACTTTGTAGAGTCATGTACAGGATCTACAGATAATAACACATGATGAGATGTGATATGATGCACCGTCATGTGTCAACATCTCACACTATAAGTTCATTTCATTGTAGAGAGTCGTGGCATCACACAAAGCAGCAGTTTGTCTGTTTGTTTGTTTGTTTTTTAATTTCACAGTAAAATCGACACACATTCTCACATAGTTGTTGTATTGTGCAGATAACAATGATGCAAATGTATATAATAAATAAATAAATAAGTAAACAATATCACTGATCCGTATCCAATATAATTTATAAATGATTACATGATGCTTGAAATCAGCATCAGGGAGAATCCTACTACTAATCATCTATTTTAAAGAGTTTACAGATGTAATGGGAAACTGTCAGCTGTTGGAATAGTTAAATAAGTGTTTGTGTGGACATTCGTCAGTCTGACAGCTGATTCAGCTGTTATCAGCTCGTCATCAGTAACTGACGTCGCTTCAGACTGACGCTAAAAGGAGCCGAGGATTTTTCATTTCGGAGTTTCGTCTCCTCCGTCCTCGCGTCTCTTTCATGTCCTCGCTGGGTGGAGCTAAGACGTGAGGAGAGGAAGCGAGTGGAGGAGACGAGGAGACCAATTTACCGAATGAAAAGCATCCATTAGGTGCGTTTGAGATGAACTGCGCCTCGCCTGGCGAGTAGACGAGATCAGGCGGCCGCAGCAGGAGGTGGAGACAAAAAGCTGCAGTCAAGTCGGACAGTTTCCAGCAGACTTAAGAGACCAAACAGGAAGAGACACTGACATCCTGTTAGATCACCTGGATGTTACCTGTAGTTTGCAGACCACGGTCATAGCAGAAGAGATAAAGTTCGTTTTCGATCGCTGATTGAAGTTAAAATAAAAGTGATCCTCCTTCTGCTGCATGGAACATCTGTTCTTTTATCTGCCTTGTAAAGCACTTTGTAACTGTTCATTTGATAAGTCATATATAACCTTTATTATTATTATCAGACACTAAATATCTGCTTGTTGACAGATTAAAACTTCATCACACAACATCAGACTAATCTATCAAGCGTTAAATATTACAATTACACAGATAATTATTTGTTGTTGTTATTTATTTGTTTGTTGTATTTTATACAACATGTGGTGTTTGTTGTCAAAACTAAGAGCCAATCAGAGCCTGTCAGCTCATCAATCAGGTGACAGCCAGGCGCTCGCAGTCGGTGGAGAACAACTGCGGAACCTGACTCTAAAAACTGCAGCCGCCTCGATCTCGTGAGGTTATCGTTGCTCACGTGTGCATGACGTCAGAGCAAGTCGGGATTAAGTCTAACCAGCATGCATTGTGCGGCGATCGCCGGTGATCGATTCTGCGCAGGCCTGGCTCATCTCGAACGCACCTATTAACTCTGAGCTTTCAGTAAACTGTTATGATGTCATCAATATGACAGTCAGGACTCACATGACATGATGCACATGTGACCCCACCCTCACCTGTCAGCAGCAGGTCATCAGGAGCAGCTGACAGCTCAGGTGTGTTCACCTGCACAACCTCCAATATGGCAGACCTGAGACGTCACCTGTCCACTGACTTTTGGCCAAATCAAACTCATCATCATCATCATCATCATCAGCTGCTGCAGTCACGTGAAACACCTGAACATCAAACACACCTCCGCTCCTCGTGCCAATTAACAACCGACCAATCAGAGCGCAGAGAAGGTGACCACAGACAGAGAGACAGACAGACAGAGGGACAGACATGTGGGTTAAACGGCTCTGCTGCCTGAAGGACTGCAGTCCCCCCCCCCCCCCCCCCCCCCCCCCCCCCCCCACACACACACACACACACACACGCTCTCTGCACCTCCGTTTTATTGTCTTGATGCTTCAGTCACACACCTCTGAAAACACGCACAGACACGAACACACGTGCACGCGCACAGTGAATCAGATGAGCTGCGTGGTTGTGTGTGTGTGTGTGTGTGTGTGTGTGTGTGTGTGTGTCTCACCTCAGACCATCGATCCGCTTTGATTCCGGTCACGTTTCGTCTCCAGCAGCAGAACCGGATCTGATTGGATCCTGACGGAGCCGCAGACGGAACCGGACCAGACACGGTGGGCCCTAGTCCCGGTAGTCCTGGCTCTGCTCCTGGTCCTGGTTCTGGTTCAGGCTCCGTGCAGAGAGCTGATCTGAGAGCGGCGGATTGTGACGGAGCTGCTGCTGCTGCTGCACAGAGTGTGTGTGTGTGTGTGTGTATGGCAGGTGATCAGTGCTCTCCTGTTTAACTCCTTCCTGTCTGAATAATGTGTTCTCTTTAGACAGAACAGTGTTAGAACCTGTCGAGATCTGAAGGTTCTCTATGATGGAACCTGAAGATTTGATTCATGTGAATTAAATAAAAATATGAAATTAAACCTCCACAGAACAAACATTTATTCATACTTCATATAAACAGAGCCTCCATAAGATAAATACAATTAGAAACGAAGGAAACACATTAAATACTCATTAAAAATAGATTTATAGTAAAATCAATGAAAATAAAAACACAATGCCTGCTACAAGTTACTTTAAAGGACAAATCTGTAAAATATCTGCTGTAATACAGTTGTGCTCATAAGTTTACATACCCTGACAGAATTTGTGATTTCTTGGCCATTTTTCAGAGAATATGAATGATAAGAGAAAAAACTTTTCTTTCACTCATGGTTAGTGGTTGGGTGAAGCCATTTATTATCAAACAACTGTGTTTACTCTTTTTAAATCATAATGACAACAGAAACTACCCAAATGACCCTGATCAAAAGTTTACATACCCTGGAGATTTTGGCCTGATAACATGCACACAAGTTGACACAAACGGGTTTGAATGGCTACTAAAGGTAACCATCCTCACCTGTGATCTGTTTGCTTGTAATCAGTGTGTGTGTATAAAAGGTCAGTGAGTTTCTGGACTCCTGACAGACCCTTGCATCTTTCATCCAGTGCTGCACTGACGTTTCTGGATTCTGAGTCATGGGGAAAGCAAAAGAATTGTCAAAGGATCTGCAGGAAAAGGTAATTGAACTGTATAAAACAGGAAAGGGATATAAGAAGATATCCAAGGAAGTGAGAATGCCAATCAGCAGTGTTCAAACTCTAATTAAGAAATGGAAAATGAGGGATTCTGTTGAAACCAAACCACGGTCAGGTAGACCAACAAAACTTTCAGCCACAACTGCCAGGAAAATTGTTTGGGATGCAAAGAAAAACCCACAAATAACTTAAGCTGAAATACAGGACTCTCTGAAAAAAAGTGGTGTGGCTGTTTCAAGATGCTCAATAAGGAGGCACTTGAAGAAAAATGGGCTGCGTGGTCGAGTCGCCAGAAGAAAGCCATTACTACACAAATGCCACAAAGCATCCCGCTTACAATACGCCAAACAGCACAGAGACAAGCCTCAAAACTTCTGGAACAAAGTCATTTGGAGTGATGAGACCAAAACTGAACTTTTTGTCCACAACCATAAACGTTACATTTGGAGAGGAGTCAACAAGGCCTATGATGAAAGGTACACCATTCCTACTGTGAAACACGGAGGTGGATCGCTGATGTTTTGGGGATGTGTGAGCTACAAAGGCACAGGAAAATTAATGGCAAGATGAATGCAGCATGTTATCAGAAAATACTGGAGGAAAATTTGCACTCATCAGCCCGGAAGCTGCGCATGGGACGTACTTGGACGTTCCAACATGACAACGATCCAAAACACAAGGCCAAGTCGACCTGTCATTGGCTACAGCAGAATAAAGCGAAGGTTCTGGAGTGGCCGTCTCAGTCTCCTGACCTCAATATCATTGAGCCACTCTGGGGAGATCTCAAACGTGCAGTTCATGCAAGACAGCCCAAGAATTTACAGGAACTGGAGGCTTTTTGCCAAGAAGAATGGGCAGCTTTACCATCTGAGAAAATAAAGAGCTTCATCCACAACTACCACAAAAGACTTCAAGCTGTCATTGATGTTAAAGGGAGCAATACACGTATTAAGAACTGGGGTATGTAAACTTTTGATCAGGGTCATTGGGTAGTTTCTGTTGTCATTATGATTTAAAGAGTAAACACAGTTGTTTGATAATAAATGGCTTCACCCAACCACTAACCATGAGTGAAAGAAAAGTTTTTGTGTTATCATTCATATTCTCTGAAAAATGGCCAAGAAATCATAAACTCTGCCAGAGTATGTAAACTTATGAGCACAACTGTAAATCATAATATTTCATCGTCCTGAAAGTTTGTCCAGAGAATGAGCTGTTCTCCTGCAGTAACAGACAGAAACAAAGAGCTGTCTGTTGACTGGATCACATATATCCTTCACTAAGCCCCGCCCTCCTTAGTTACTGTTGCTATGTCTGTCAAACTTTCTATCCTCACACTGCATTTATGCAGTTTACAGTGATAACAGCGGCAGATTTAACATGTAAACTGGGAGTAACTGTTGAAACACGAGGTCTGTGATTCCTCAGACACGTAAACAAAAACAGATTCTGTTGACTGAAATAATCCTCTCTGGAATGTTCCAGTGTGAAAGCTTTGTTAGAACTGGAACTAAGAAGGTTCTCAGAATGATTTTAGCACAGGGTTCAGGGTGCAAAGACCTTTCAGACAACGAAAAACTCTCCAAAACACCTTTAACAGAAAGAAATCATGTTCTGAACTGAGACGGTGACAGACACACAAACATCAGTTTTATATAAAATATGATGACAAAGTAGAGACATGACAAGAACAGAACCCTGAGGTTCTCCGTGTTCCATTATTATCAGAGATGATTAAAGTCATACACATAGTCTTTACTGCAGTACAAGTACAGGAAGTTCTGAGTCAACTTGTTTACTGCAGTAAAAGTGAAAAAGTTCAGGATCTGAAATGTCCTCAGAGTATAAAAGTAAAAAGTCGTCCTCTGAGGGACATTTCTACTGACTGTCTCTGTACAAAGACAACTGGACCTCAGCTTTTCTCCACCAGAGTCTCTGTCTGTCTCACAGTCTGACAAGTTTTACATCATTTATTTTTGTCTTGTTACGTCTTTAACAGTATTTTCAACGTCAGTTTCATTTTGTTACATCTTCATCTTCTGCCTTGTTTACGTCGTTACGTCTTTTTCATCAGTTTTGTCCTATTTAATGTTGTTTTGTTACATTGTTTTAGTCTTGTTACCTTTTTCTTTTTTACGTTGTTTTCATCTTCGTCTCGTCTGTTTTGTCTTTAAATGTCTTTTATGTTGTCTCCATCTCGTCCTGTCTGTCCTGTGTGATAAACTCTGATGGATCCACCAGTGAATCGTCTTTTCTTTGTCTTGTTTCGTCCATTCAGGTTGAAATCAGTCTTGATGTTGGAAGGCAGCGCACAATGATGCAAAATAACAATAATCAATAATTCACCTCAGATGTGTAGAAAGTATCAGAGTACAAATACGAAGAAGAGTATAAAGTCCAGATATTTGTGTTCAGATGTGGGGAGTCAAAGTTAAAAAGTCATCAGGAAAAGACAAGAAAACACTGAGGACAAATCTGAGTCCACAGTCAGAGGACGATGATGGAGTTTCATTTTTCGGTTCCAACAGATTATTGTTCTTTGTTTCTGAACCTGAACTCGTCCTGCAGCTTTAGAACCGACTGAGAGCTCAGGCAGACTGTGGTGGTCTACAGACGTCCTGGATGGAGCTGGTTTCTTCAGCAGAGCGTTCATCACAAACAAACAGGAAGTGATGTAAATGAACAATATTCAGCTTTAAAATGTCCCGCTGGCAGGTGGCTGAATTCAGGATGAAACCAGATTAGAAAAACGTCTCTGCAGTCAAAATGTGTCAAAACTCAAACAAACATGTTGACATTTTGTTTGTCTCTGTGCAGGCAGCAGCAGAGGAGGACATGACTTTATATTTAATCTTTTTTCTTTTACTCCAAAAACAATCTGAGCTGTTAAACCTCCACAGGCCAGAAAACAACATGAAGCAACACTGCTCTTATTTTGAAAGTTTTATTACAAAGGGAAATACAAAAAAACTTTATTTACACAAAAAAGAATCTGGATCACTGACTGTATATAAAGATGGAAGTATTTCCTTGTCATTTAAAAAATAGAAAGCACCAAACGTGGAGCACACGGACGTACATCCGTGTGCAGCTTTCTATTTTTCAAATGACAACATTGTAACAGGATTAATTAATCATTTTTTGCCCACTTTACTGTGGAGGGAGAGGAGATGTGGCAGCCATCTTTGTTTACAGTCAGTGGTCCAGGTGTTTGTGATGTGTTCAGGTGCATGGTGCGTTCAGGTGAGTGTTGGAGGGATCCTCCTCCAGAGACCTCCACACAGACAGTTTTTTATCCAGCGCTGCTCCCACTGCTTCATGGCGTTTGTCTTGTTGGGAGAACGAAGCATCGTCACGCAGCCGCACCTGAACACACAAAACACACCTGTGAACTTCCTGCTGACATTTCACACGAACTCTTTAAAACACTGAAGTCTTGCAACAACACAAACACAATAACAGACGGAGGCAACAGCAGACCAACAACTAAAATGATTTTTTTCACTGGAGTTTGGTTGGTTTGTAGAGAGAATTTTTTTTTTTTTTATCATGTTTAGACAAAAAAGTCTTTCAAAAAGTTGACATATTTAGAGAAAAAAACCCAGTCATGTTTATTTGAAGAAAACAGTTGTTTAAAAAGAAGAAGTCATTAAAAATGTGACATAATCGAGAAAAAAAATCAGTAAAAAAGTTGTTAAAAAAGTTACTACTGATGTGTGAGGTGTCAGACGCTGCAGTGACATCACTTCCTGTAGGCTCACCTGGTGCAGGCTTTACTCTCCTCAGTGGGACAAACTCCCATATGGACACAGCGCAGGTTGTCCATCTTCTGAGAGCTCGGACTCCTACACACACACACACGTTTCCATTAATTCAGAGGACGTCACATTTCCTAATAATGTCCACATCTGATATAATGGAGCGATCAGAAGTGTCCTACAGGACACCTCTGCTGTTGGTAACATGTGAAGAAGTTCTTTAGTCTGATTGGACAATAACCGCAGTGAAACTGAAACTAATTGGACCAAATGTAAACAGAGTCTCAGAGAAACCTTTGAGGTGTGAAAACAGCCTCAGAGTAACCAGAACGCAGGAAACAAAAATCTCTCAAACGCTCATTTTTCTCTGTTTTTGTGGTTTCAAGGTTGGAAAAGTTCTCTAACAATTATGTTTATCTAAACCTAAACCTAAACTTAACCTTACCTTAATCTAAACCTAACCTTACCTTAACCTAAACCTAACCTTACCTTAATCTAAACCTAAACCTTACCTTAATCTAAATCTAACCTTAATCTAAACCTAACCTTACCTTAATCTAAACCTAACCTTACCTAAACATAAACCTAACCCCTTGCCTAACCTTACTCTGACCATAAACCAAGTCTTCACCCTGATATTTATGATTTACATCATGGAGTCTCCTCACAACAGACTGTGAGCTGTAAACCTGCAGCTCCAGGTCCTGCTTCAGGTCCTGGTTCAGGTTCAGCTGTGTGTTACCTGGTGAAGACCTCCAGCGGGGCGGCAGCGCCCCCTCCTGGCAGAGACGAAGCTTTTCCAAACTGCAGCCTGATTGGATGTTTCCCCTGCAGCTTGACGATGATGCCGTCGTTGACTGGGAGCCAGTCCATACTGGGAACCAGCAGCTGACTGGGCAGCAGGCAGCACTCGTCTATCAGACTCTCATCAGGGTCCTGAGGGGGTCCATCGTCCCAGGCTGAGACAGACAGACACGGACAGTCAGAGGACACTGAGACAGAACAGACAGAACGTCTAACAGCAGGAAGAGAACAGGAGAACAGGAACCATGACAGCAGCAGAACTCTGCTGATCTCTGATCAGTGAAAGGATGATCTGACCTGCTGGATATTTTGTTAGTTTTGATTTCTGATGTTCAGTCGGATCATTTGTCACAGAAAGTCAAAGTCAGGAGCAGGTCTGGATGGTTTCCGACCTTCCTGACGTTTCACCGCCGTGTGCAGAATGTGATTTTATTTACGTGAAAAACAAATGATTAAAATCTGTTACCAGCAGCGACGTGACCAACTGACACTAATCAATAAAATGCTGATGATCAGTAAACGGTATCGATAGATTCTTACAGCAGAGCCACAGCTTGGTGAGCAGTCTGAACAGCAGCTGCATGCTGTCCTGGTTGTCTGATGTGGCCGTGAAGGTGGGCAGACAGCCGGGCTTCAGCAGACCCCAGATCCTGATCATCACCAACATCTCCCTCAGCATCCCCAGAGACGCCCCGTCCCTCATGAAGCCGAAGCCTGGACGGACCATGGAGCCCTGTGGGACGGGAGGACATGGCGTCGGGTCTGTTAGTGTGTCTGAGGTGGGACCTGTCTGTCTTCTCAGGACGACCACGATGGACATCATCAACAGTTTAACTGAACAACAGGACGGATTTTATGTCCCTTTGTAGCTGTCTTACGTCTCTTTGTCGTCAGCTCATGTTTCTTTGTAGTCGTTTTATGTCCACCACCTCATGACTCACCTCTCGTTCTCCATGAGGGAACACTGGCCGTTTGTTCTCTTTACCTGGAACCGATCAGCTGTGTTCTCGCTCGCTCACCTGGTTGGGCAGGTTGGCCAGCAGGTAGAGGACAAAGTCTCCCACCCACTGGATGAGCTGCTGCAGGGACTGAAGGGGGGGGCCATCCAACACAAACTCCTCCGTCTTCAGATTGATCATCACCTTATCAATATCTGAGGAGACACACAATCAATCGATCAATCACTGATCACCACCGCCTGTCCTCTCACCTGTGCCTCAGGTGTCTCACCTGTTGGTCATATGTCTCAACTATCCCTCATATGTCTCAACTATCCCTCGTATGTCTCAACTGTCCCTCGTATGTCTCACCTGTCCCTCGTATGTCTCACCTGTCCCTCGTATGTCTCACCTGTGTCCGTGTTCTTGGCACAGATCTCAGTCAGACGGTCTCCTGGACTCTTGTCCGGTGTGTTGAGGACGTGTGGTCTCAGCAGAGACTTTAAGGTGGAGCTGATGGCGATCAGCAGCAGTTTGGCGTGGAAGTCGCAGGCTCGAGCCGCCGTCGCCGTGGAGAGTTTACAGAGAGATGCCTTCACCGCCACGATACGTGTCGCCAGAACCTGAGACAGACAAACAACAGCTACACTGAGGCATCATGGGATGTGTAGTGCAGCTATCAAACTTGTTTTTTCTGGTGTTTTTAGAAACATGTTGAATCAAAGTCAGTCTAAAAGCCACAAATTCCACAGACATGGTATCAAATGAAAAGGGAAATTGTGTTTTTTCACATGAAAACATCCTGTGATTGTTCATTTCTTCTGTTTGTGGGATTGTACTTTTTGTTTGGGTTGAGGAGGAAAAGTTCTGGAGGGTTAAACCTGTTTAAACCTGTTAAACTGTGACTGAAGGACGTGAGATCGGTCAGTAAATCATCAATGACAGCTGCAATCATGTCTGATCCCTGTTCTCCCATGATGCCTTGCTGACCTGCTGCAGCGCCTGATTCTGCCTCATGTACTCCTCATGCAGCTTCTCCACCAGGTTGTGGACCATGGTGGGCTGGACGTGCAGCAGGACGTCCCACCAGTCGTAGCCCGTCACCATGCAGTACTCCAACAGGAACAGCAGGTGGCGCAGTGTCGTGTTCATCTCCAGCACCTGACCCATCGAGGGCGACACCCGCAGCATGTGGAGCTGAACAGGAAACAATAACAAGGTCATGAACAGAGACAAAGCTGCGGACGAGTCTCTCAGTCCCTCCACCATGTTTTTACCTAAAATGTCTGATTCAGCAGCAGCTTTTCTGAAAAACCGTCATGTTTTTAAGCTTTATTTTTTTTGAATGAAATTTCAGGAACAAGTGAAAAAGAAAGTTGTGATTTTTTATATAGAATTCATTACAATCAAAGGCAACTTGTTCCAGAGAAAACAGAACCGCACTCTGTTCTCAGTGTTCTAACTTCACCAAAAACCCAAAAATCTGCTTTATTTGTTAATGACGCCATTTTCAGAGTTTTGATAAATGTTCAGTGACAAACTTTCTGTTCTATTCAAAGTAAACAAATATAAATGCAGAGAACTTGTGAATAATAAAATAAAACATGGACTGGATTCGCTGGAACAAACACGTTTGATTTCAAATTTGCAGAAAAGTTCCAGTTCGGACAAAATTGTTTGTGCAGAATTCACAGGGGTTGGTTGAATCTGTGTGAGTTCTTGCGATCACAACATCACAACTTCCTGGAGGGACTGACGTCTCTGCACAATTATCACAACAAAACAAGTCACAACAACAATATGATAGAGATATTTATAAGATATGAAAAACAAAATGCTGTCAGTCATGTTTAACTTGGTTTACAGGGTGTTTTGTATCTTTTTGGGAAATAAATTGAACTCAAACATGGTTTCTGTTCCTAAACGTCCTCCTGGATCCACTTTCTGAAATGTCATTTAAAATAACTTTTGTCTTTCCTGTGTTTTTGTTTCAGGATCAGTCTGATTATCAGCGGTTACAAACTAAACTCTGATGGTAAACAGAGTTCAAATGAAATCTTCGAGAACACCACGATGGTTCCTCCAAATCAGGGAACTGATAAAATGTTATTGATACCAAAAATACACACATAGCTGCTCATTTAATTGGCGCGGGAATCAACAGTAGGATCAAAACTTTATTTTCTTATATAAATCTTGTATTTATTTTCTTAGTGACGTTGATGGATTTGTAATTTTGGAACCGGTTCTAAAGTGATGACACACAGGTGACATCATCAGCATCCCGTGTAAACCCGTCTCTCCATCTGTGGTCGTCTCCTCACCTTCCCGTGGTTGTCGACTCCGGCCAGAGCCAGCGAGGTCCAGGAGAACTGAAGGGCCTTGAAGTGGAGGGCGGGGCCTCCGGTTCTTTGGCGTTTGATGGCGGGCTCGTCGCCAGGTCTCTGACCCGATGAGGACGAAGAGGAGCCATAGAAGACACCCATCGTGTGGAGGGACAAACGGTGGAGGATCTGAATGCTGCCATCATGGAACGCCAAAGCCAGACCTGAGAGAACGGGGTGGTTATAAGCCTTTATAACAACCTGACACAACAGCAACTGTCCTCAGTCATGACGCTGAACTGATCAGTGACTCATCAGGCATCAATAATTAAACTATTGATAAAGAGCAGCCTCATCTGATCAAATGATTAGAGAAGCACCATGTGGCGTTTAATCAGCTGATACAATAATCAATAATTAATCAATCAGTAATCAGCTGCTTCAAGAGATCTGATGATGTCACGTTTGTATTTTGATGTGAGCTGCCGACAGAAGATGATTTAATATTCAAATCTGACTGAATCACCATGACAACACTATGACATCACCATGACAACATAAACAAAGAACAGTTCTGACTCTAAAAATGTTCTGTTAGTTTTTACAGAACTTGACAAACATACTTTGACTTTTAAAGAAACATTTTGTCTGATCAGAGTTTAATATAAACATTATTGATCAGCTATAATCATCAGAGTAATCAATCAGAATATAAATTTCCCATCATCAGCCCTGACAGTTATGGCAGCGGCGGCGTCCTCACCCAGCCCGGGGCAGAACTTGGTGTCTGATGCCACCTTCAGGTCGGTGTTGGAGATGGAGATGGGCAGTTTGGGCAGCGCGACAGACGACACTCGCTCCAGATCGCTGGTGGTCGTCAAGATCCTCCACTTCAGGATGGTCGGCTGCTTCTTCCCCCACTGAGAACACACAGGAGAACCAGGGGGAACCAGGGGGAACCGGTGACAACCAGTGAGAAACAGTTACAACCAGTAAGAACCAGTGAGAACCAGTCAGAGCCAGTTAGAACCACTTTAATGTTGTTGAGTGTTTCTTACCAACTGGTGAGCGGTGCTGGAAGATGTTGTTGACAGGAAGTCCCTCTTTCCTCAGAGACCAACACTCCACGATGCTCCCGCTCTGATTGGACGCACACAGCAGAACCTGAAACACACAAACACACACACACACACACACACACACACACACACACAAAACACAGGTTCTGTGACTGCAAGAAAGCTTCAGTATTGTTTGGTTCTCTAGTGTACCTGTTCAGAGTTCTGTCTGGTTCTACTGGTTCTCTGTGCTTACCTGTTCAGAGTTCTCCCTGGTGAGGAACTTGAGGTGTGTGACGGCGGGGTACTTCTCCCTCCTCAGTGGGTCGGTGGTGCAGCGCAGGAACAGAGACGGTAACAGTTCTGTGTCGATTCGACACTTCTCACTGACCACGCTGACCACCACCTGAACACACAACACGTTAATGGGACAGTGGAACCGGTGAAGAGGTCACCACGGTAACCAGGTATCTCCCGGTTCTCACCTTGTAGAACTGTACAGGTGACGAGCTGCTGCCGTCGGTCGCAGCCACCACAATGTTCCCTCCTCCGGTGAACGCTATGTCGGCCAACGCCACGCGTCCTCTGAGCCGACACAGACTCTCGCTGGCCGTCAGCAGGGCGCCGCCCGGCTTCAGCAGCGACACAGTGACCAAACCACTCACCGTCACCGCCATCCAGCCCTCCATCGGCTTCCCGCCAAACAGAGTGAGAGACGGAGAGAACTTCACCCTGGAGAACTTCTCTCCGAAGTTTGTAGAACCCGACTGAAGAACAAGAACACACAGAGACACGACTCACCTGTCAGACAGCTTTCAGGTCATGAACAACAAACTAAAGTAAACCTGATTATTTTCCATATGAAGCAGACATGTATCTTCCACGTGTATCTGTGCGTTACCATCTCGACATGCAGCGCCAGCTTGACTCCGTTGTGCAGCCAGCTCAGAGCTACGATTGGATCTCCGTCCAGAGAGCTGGACAGGACGCTCTCCCAGCTGTTCACCAGGTGATCAGACATCGACCAACATTTAATCTGCCCGTCACCGTCTGCAGACAGCAGCCTCGAGCCTGAACGCACACAAACACACACACACCCCGGCACATCAGTAAATACACAAACAAACAGATCAATAAATACACAAACTGAGGATATATGCGATCAAACTGAATATTTCACATCTTTATTATAGAGACCAGAATTATCACAGTTATCAGTTTTATTGTGGTTTTGTTAAAATGTGGTGAAAATACAGAAGCAGTCAAACGTTTGGACTCAAGTCTCATTTAATGTTTTATTTTTCTAAGAAATGTTTCAGATCACTCCTTCATTTATTCACTCATTTTACAAACTTTTATTTTGAAAACCTCCTAATTATTTGAAATGACATAATTTCCTTTGACAGAGCAACTTTTCTGCCACAGACTTCTTGAACACAGAATCACTGACTAAAAAAAGTTAATGAGTGAAAATTAATAAAATCCAGCCAATCAAAGCTGAGCTCACCTGATTGGTCCCACTCCAGACAGGAAATGACCTCGCTGTGTCCAGAATTGATGGAGTAAACATCCCAGGGGTGCTCAGTGTCAATGATGTGGATCATGTGACTAACATCTGGAATACACACATACAGCTTAGTCACATGTGATATGTGTGATGTCACTTCCTGTAAATGGAGGCAGCAGCAGACCAACAACTCCTGTGTTCTGTGAGCTAAAATGAGTGATTTTATGAATGGAGTTTGGTTGGTTTGTAAAGAGTGAGATTTGTCTTATAAAACGGTGGTTTCCTGTCAGGAATGTCTGTCTGACAGAAAGATAAAGTGGTGAAAATATAATGTACACATGTAAACTGATATTGATCATTTAGTGTGTGTGTCAGTGTGTGTTACCTTTGTCGTCATCGTCGTTCTTCAGGTCAGTGGTGAAGGCCACCAGGTTCCTGCAGGACCAGGAGCAGACCAGGGGGATGGAGGGACAGTGGGTGCTCTTTGGACGCTTCTCCCACTCACACACGTACGCCAGCTCCATGATTTCACCACAGAAGAAGATACCGGAGGCCAGGAGGACGCCTCACCTGAGAGCACAGGTGAACCAGGTGTTTCTCACTCGATCACAGATAGGTGTTAGATGATGAAAATATTCATCTAACGCCCCCTGGAGACCCAGAGGAGAATTGCTATTATTATGACTGTTATTACTGCAATCATAACTTCTATTATTATTATTATTACTATTATATACTGTTTCCTGTGTGCCCTGAAACCCTCAATAAACAAAACTGTGAAAAAATGTTTGACAATAAAATTTGTTCAATAAATAACTATTATTATTATATTAAAACAACAACAACAACGTGTCTTTCTTTAAAGCAATGCTGAGAAATTTATTTCCCTTCAACACTGACCGGAAGAACACATGAAAAGTGGTGTTTTTTTTTGTTTTTTTAAAATTGCCTGTTAAACACCTCAAATGTTCACAAACTTAAGTATGAATGAAACGTTGTTTAAATATTAATGTATAATGCATCATCATGATATGATTTATTTTTATATAGTGTATATATTACTATATGACGGGGGAATTGTGCATGAGTACTTTAAGTATTTTGCTGATGATGTGCACTTTGTATTTCTACTTTTACCGATCTGAACTTCGACCCTCCACTGCGAACTTCCTTTAAAAAACAGTGAATTTAAGATCTTTGTGTCGATCAGACTGTACTGGGACCGGCTGTGGTTCCAGTCTGACCACTGGGATTAAACCACTTAAACCAGCAGCTGTGAGCAGTCAGATCTCAGTTAGTTACAGATGATCGGTGACTCGTGTAGTTTGTTAGTGTAGTTTTTGTTTTTTTTGTTTGTTTTTTTAGCAGGTTAACGTTAGTAAACCGCAGAACTGTCAGTTAGCCTGAAGCTAACTTTCGCTCACCTCACCTTGAGTTCAGTTTAGTGATGCAGATGAAACATGAATGAGTCCGTTTTCTTCACTAATGATGAAACTTTAACATGAAAAATATTAAATAGTCAGTTTTGGTTCAGTAGATCAGGAATCTACATGTAACTGTGTCTGTTAGCTGCTATAACAAAAACAAACCTCCGTTCATTCAGTTCGGCTGTCTGTCAGGACCCCTCGGCTCACAGAGCTGTCTCTTCGTGTGCCTGTCTGTAAAACGTTTAATAAACCAGTTTGATCAGTCTGTGTCTGGCTGTTTCTATAATGTTTCTGTGACATGTTATAATAAACTGTGTCTATACACTATTTATATGACCTCTGTTAAACTGTAGTCTGTGTTTATGTGCATTGGCGCCGCTGGACAGACTCGAGCCGTTGCAGTTTCATGATTACTGTTCCCTGCGCGTTGTCTTCCAGGTGCATAAGTAGGGGTTTAGTTTTCTTTCTGCCTTTATTAAGTAAAAACATACGTACAAATGAGGCACTTTCATCCATCAAAACTATGAATCAGGTCGAGCATGAACAAAACCGAATACAATATGACCAAAATAAAAACAAATAACTAAAATAAAAATACAGCAAAAGAATATGAAGCGAATCTTAAATTAACTTCAAAATATCTAGTAATGAAAAATACTTTAAGAGATTTCTTTTCATTCATTGGTGTCAGGTCAGCGTGAATCAATCTGAATAAATTTTAAATAACATATTTTAGTTGGATTCTGAGGGCCAGGGGCCAAAATAATAAAAGGGGCACCAGCGAGCTGAAAGTCATGATGCTTTTTATGCTGAAACAGTTCCAGTTTCTTCTTTAGAGTAGTTTAGTACTTAGAATAGTTTTATTATGTGACTTAAAACACAGGAATTAGTAGACCTCTGTAACAAAAAGGCTCAGTGAATATTAACTCTTTATAGAGGCACGTAGAGGACAAATCATTTTATAAGATAAGATGAGCTGAGATGCAGCTACGTTTTTTTTTTTTTAAACAAGTATTGTACAAACATACTGAAGGCAAATTTATCATCCTCCAGCACAAGAGATACAACAAAAAAAGACACAAAATAAAATAAATTAAGTATAATAAACATAAACTAGCCATAAATGAAACATCATGAAACATAAAGAAAAAATAAATAAGGATCGATTCAGCATTTTTTTTAAAACATTCATTCATTTCCAGTTAATCTACAGAGAACTTTACAAGTTGGCACATTTGGAACTAATTAATTTAAGGGATTTGATGTAAAGTTGAATGTAATCATAGTAGGCAATGAACATGGTTGGGTTTTAATAATTTTAGCCTTATGAATAAAAACATTTGCTAAAATAAGGTGGTCCAAATTCATCAGGTGCAATTTTTTTCTGCTAATGACACACACACAAAAAACCCTGTTATGATCTAAAACAGGTATTGTTGAGGCTTTCTGACTTAATCTTCCTCTGAACTGTTTCCAGAACAAACTGTGTGTGAGAACATGAAACAACCACCTGTTTTTCACGTGTGGGCCTTTTTTTAACTGACACGATAAATTTTCACAATTTTATGATAATTTATGGAGCAAACAACTAATTGATGAATTGAGGGAAAAAAGACTTGAAGCAAAGACTTGAAACAGGTCCAAACATGTGGAGTTTGCGGATGTACATCTGCTCTAAATATTATTTCTAGAAGACTGTGCTGGGTACGAGCTGTTTGTTAGGATAAATTGAATGAATTTGTTTGAACATCTTTTATGAAGAAAATGAACTCCGCCTGTCGTCCCTCCCCTGCAGACAGCACTCAGGGTGAAGCGCGCCCTCTGTAGGACCCGTATTTCCGCTGTGGTTGTGGTCTCATAACAGCAGCCGTCAGTCTGTTAGCCTGTGTTAGCCTGTGTTAGCCTGTGTTAGCTTGTATAAAGTGCAGCGTGGAGCCGTACACAGTGTCTTCTGTCCTCTGACTGAAACGATGAGACTGGAAATGAGCGGCTAACTGTTAGCTAACATCTCCTGCTGTCCAACTAGCTTCATCTGTTAGCTGCTAGCTGCTCCTCTGGCCTCATCTGCCTCTGTACGAGTGCTAACGGCTAACAGCTAACAGCTAGCTGCTTCTGAGGAAAACAGAGACGTTAACATGGACTCAGCTGCCGAGTGAACTACAGGTAAGACTACAGCTACATGCTAATCTAAAGCTAATGTTAGCTGCAGCTAACACACAGGGATATACATATATGTGAAGAGATACGTGCTCAGGTAGAGGACAGGAGACAAAAACAGGCCTCAGATCAGCCAGGAACAAACAGGTACCAACACAGAGACACACAGAGACACACAGAGACACACAGGAGACACACAGAGACACACAGAGACACTGTAGTACTAATACACAGGTACAAATACACACAGAGGTACAGATACACCGTTAAGCCAAACAAAAATACACATCACATGTTGACAAGGTGATTATATTGATTATCGATCCGTCTAATAATGATTCTGTCCATTATTTGCTCTCTCAGCTGGTGAAAAATTTTGATCACTAAAATCTAAGGTGACTGTAGGGCTGTTCAATAAATCAAAATTACATCCTATGGTGATATGAGACTAGATATCGTGGTAGATTGTAGATATTGTTATATGGTGATATGACATGAAAGTGTTGCATTTTCCCGGATTTAAAGGCTGATTTACAGTGAAATGTCAGTAAATGTCTCTAATCGATCAGTTGTTTGGTCCATAAAATGTCAGAAAACGATGAAAATTAATTCAGTCACAATCTTTTCAATTGAAAAATAGGTCCAAACGTGAAAACAGGTAGAGCCCGTTTTCACATGTTTGGGCCTATTTTTCAACTAGTGATCAATCTGGCAATAATTTTTCCACCAATCAATTAGTTGTTTGGTTCATAAAGTGTCAGAAAATATTGTACAAGATGACATCCTCAAATATTAAATCCCATGAAACCTTTTCAGATAAAATATTCTGACACTGATTGATTAATTTTAATGTATTTTTACACCTGTGATCAGAGTCTCAGGTGAATCTCAGAGTTCTGACTCTGTGCTCTCATTTTAATATTTTTATATACTGTTGTTATTACAGTAGTTAAATGCACATAGTTGACATATTTCTTCATTTTCTTGCAGATATATTTCATGTTAGAATCCAGTCACTGAAGTTACGCTGGTTTGTTGTGGTTTCTCTGCTTTCCTTTTTTGCAGTTACTGTAATTTTGACCAGAATAAAACACATTTGAAAGAAGATATTTGTCCACATGACAAAGGACGTCTTTCATGTCACTAAAATGATAAAAACTCATCTTTGACAAAAAATGATGTTACTGCCTTTTTCCTTTGTAGGGTACAGTGTTGTTGTGGCCCCTTTAGATAAAGATTGGAACGTTAGTTGATTGATTATTGTTGTAATAATTGATTAATGGACCAGGGCTGAACAATTAATCAAAAGTCTGTTGAAATTGCAGTCTGGTCTACTGCAGTTTTCAAATTGCAGGATGCATGATATTTGTTAAAGATGAAATTTGTGTCAAACTCCCATTTTAAATTAAATATTGTGTTGCTGCAGAGGCCAACACACTGTTCTCTAGACTTCAGGAAACATCTGTGTCTACTTCAGATCTCTGAAAAAAAAGATAATGCACCAGAATCATTTTAATGTGTTTTTCAATGAAATAAGAATAATGCTGTAAAAATGATTATTTCCTCTGATGTTGAAATCATATTGTAGTTTCAATATCAGTGACAATAAGTGCAGTTAGATATTTCTTCACAGTGGTTCAGCACATTAATGGACTGATGGTAGCTGCTGCAGTGTTTGTCTCCAGACTGTGAACCTGACGGGGTCCTCTCACTCTGACCTGCTGTCTTTAAACACACAGACAGGATGCACCTGTGCTGCTGACTCACCTGTCAGAGGTCACTGGAGGTCAAACTGCAGTCTGACTGTTGCTCAACAGAACAGGACAGATTACAGACTGTGAGCTCTGTGCTGCAGTCAGCAAGGAAACTTCAGGATTAACTTCAGGGAGTTTTCGGTGTTACCATGGTGCATCGCTGTGGTAACTGAACACCTGACCTGCTCTGGAGCGTTATAGGTTGGAGATCAATACTGACCAATCAGTTCTTTTCCAAATCTTTTTTTTTTTTTTTTTTTTTTTTTTTTTTTTTTTTTAGGAAACAGAAGCCCAAATTCTCTGATTTCAGCTTCTTAAATGTGAATATTTCCTGGTTTCTTTACTCCTCTCTGACAGGAAACTGAAGATCTCTGAGTTGTGGACAAAACGAGACATTTGAGGATGTCATCTTGGACTCTGAGAGACATTTTATGGACCAAACAACTGATTAATTAGTGGAGAAATTATTGCCAGATTGATCACTAGTCGAAAAGAGGCTCCACCTGTTTTCACATGTTTGGACCTATTTTTCAATTGCAGTGTGATGCCTTCAGGGCATCTGATTGATTGAAGGTTTCATTTTCATTTTGATCACATGATCACTAATCATAGTGTCTGATTGGTTGATTTTCAGTCCATCAACAGTCCTCTTCATTGCCTGCTCTGAGGTCAGAGTTGCCCTGTCCCTCTGAGGAACCCTCCAGCAGCCATGCTGACGTAGAACCATCAGTCAGTCAGTCAGTGTGAGCAGAACCATCAGAGAACATGTCAGAGAACCAGGCCAACAACAACAATGTTCCTCTGAACAACAACAACAACAACAACATGGGACCCAACAGGATGAGGAACCCCAACATGAACCAGAACCCTCTGATCAATGTCAGGGACCGCCTCTTCCACGCTCTCTTCTTCAAGATGGCCGTCACATATGCCCGACTGTTCCCGCCATCCTTCAGGAGAGTCTTTGAGTTCTTCGTCCTGCTTAAGGTAAGGGAATACATTTTTCAATCCAACAGCATGATGACAGGATTAATTAATCAATGAATTGTTAAACATAAATTAAGACCGTGATGTTCTTTATGTCATTGCTGAAAATGGGTCAGAGTGGTGAGTCTGACCAGGAGAACATCTTTGACTAAGCTCAAACATCTGAGCATGCTCAGAGAATGTCAGTGTGTACAACATAAATCTGAGTGGAGAACAACAGCAGACTGTTCTTCTAAGTTCAGCGGGTGTGTCTAATCTGCAGGAATGAGGATTAAAATGACTGAATTTTGAATGGAGTTTGGTGCAGGAGGTCCAGAGTGTGTGTTGCTCTATCAGATTAACAGCAGTCACACCTCCAGGCTTACACTCAGCGTGCAGACTGACTCCAACCCGACCACCATCAAAATAACTGCAAGCTGTTTGAACTCAGTGTGTGAGTGGCGGATCCTGCCACTGACCATGAAGACCTCCATAGAGGGAGGTGATCAATTAGTGTGATGAGAATCTACTGGCCAAGTGAGAACAAATCAAGAAATGTGGTAATAATAATAATAAACAGAACAGGGATGTTGATGATTAATCATTAATCGATTGAACTTGTAGAAAAATGTAGAAATTGATAAATAATTGATAGTGTTGAAACGACAGTAATTAAACTTTATTTGAGAGTTTGTCTGCTGGAGGCATTTGTTGAAAAAAGAAACTTCAACTGAAAATGAAAAAACAAAAACAAAACAAAAATGTGAAAATTAGAAAATAAAATTAAAAAAACAAAAATAAGACTAGAACGACAAGCAGTTATGAACGGGGGCCAAGCCTCCCGCGCAACTCGGCCCCCGGGCATTGCGCAGCCCACGCAAAGCAAACAGCTCTGTTTCGTCACCAGGAGGCATGTCGCCGAGGTTTGCTCTCGAGCGTCGGGTCAAATGAGGCTGGCCTCTCTCTCAGTTCCTCTTATTGCAATGGGAAGAGCACTGCAAGTGTGAAAGGCAGAATTTGTTTTTTGTAAGAAGTCACGCCCGCTTCGACCAAACACCACTAAACTTTAGGGCTGGCCTCGGGAGCGACTCCACATTGCGCTCGCGCCAAATTTCGTGCGAATCCGAGCAACTTTCATGTCGCTTGATGTTTCTCTGTGTATAGCGCACCCTGTTGCCCAATTTGCACCAAATTTGGTACAGAGCCTCTGGTTGACCTCGGAAACAAGTGACCTTGAGTTTCATGTCGATAGCTTTTATTTTGACAAAAATATGCAACGGTATGTGTTTTTTAGCTAGTAGAAAAAATTGCTTATCTATAAGTACCACGTTTTTTCAAGTAGCAAAATTATTTTGATAACTTTTGATCAAGCAAGTCTGGAGATTGTGTGTGCAAAGTTTCGTGCAGATGGAGCTTAAACATTAGGAGGAGTCCGAAAAAGTAGGTTTTTGACATGTAGCGACTTACAAAGAGAAATATGCTGTGGGAGTGGGCGTGGCCTATGTCAGAAGATGTGGCTCTATGTAGGGAACACGTGGATATAAAGTTTATGAAGATATGATTTAAAATGTAGAAGTTGCAGGCTAAAATGCGTTTGAGTCGGTCACAGCGCCACCTAGTGGAGTAGACGCACAATTTTTGGTATGGGCGGTCTGTGTGCTATTCTATATATACCCTGTAAATTTCACAGCCCTCAGCATAATACTTGAGCAGAAATTTTTGTTGTTTATCTCGTAATAAGCCACGCCCACTTTTACCAGTCGTGATTACCTTCAAGACATGGCCTCAGGAGTGACCCAGCATCATACCCACCAAATTTGGTAAAAATCGGTGTTTCCGTTTAAGAGATATAACGTTCCTATATTTGCAGCGGCCCCTAGTGGCCAACATCAACCAAATTTGGCGCATAACCCCACAGTCACATGCCAACCAAGGATCTCAGATTTGGTGTCGTTAGCATTTATTTTGACCGAGATATGCAACTGTTCGCGTTTTAATAGATAGCTAGAAAAATTTATTCGTTAATAATTTGCGCATATTTTGACCGAACAAAATTCTTTTGATAACTTTAGATCAGGTCCCTCTGAAGACTGTATGTGCCAAATTTCACACTGATCGGACAAAACCCCATGGAGGAATTCGAAAAAGTAGGTTTTCAAGTTTTCGTGATTTTGCGAAAAAAAATTCTAGGCGGAAATGGGCGTGGCCTAGCCCAGGTGATTCAGGGCTATTCAGGGAATCTGTGGATATGAGGCTTTTGAATGTGCGGCATACGGTGTGGGAGTTATAGGCCAAAAGGTGTTTCCCTTGGTTATAGCGCCCCCTGCTGGCGGACATATGTCAATTTTTGCGCTTGAGGTACGTGCAGGGGTCTGGACCAACCCTCCAAATATGTTTGCATACGCGGTCTCCAGGCCCTGCGGGCTTGGCCCCCTAAATATGAGAAAAAATGAGGAAAAAAACAAACCTTATTGTTTCCTAATGATAAATCACATTTTAGCATTTTTAACTATAAAAGTATATACATTATAAAAGGATCAATAAACTACAACAACATAAAGTCAAAGTGTGTAAATTCTAACAAGAACACAAAGAATAAAACAAGTAAACAGACAGAAACATGAAGCAGGCATCATCATTAACTCCTCCTCATCCTCCTCAGGCGCTCTTCGTCCTCTTCATCCTCGCATACATCCACATCGCCTTCTCTCGCTCGCCCATCAACTGTCTGGAGGTGGTGAGGGAGCGCTGGCCCCGTGACGGGATCCTGCGGGTGGAGATCCAGAGGAACTCCAGCAGGGCCTCCGTCTTCCTGCAGTACTACGACTCCACAGGGCTGCAGGAGGAGCTGGAGGCAGAGGAGGGGGAGAGCAGCAGCAGCAGCAGCAGAGGAGGAGGAGAGAGCAGCAGCAGCAGGAGGAGGAGGAGGAGTGACAGCAGGGCTCAGCCTGGCAGCTCTGCAGGAGGAAGACGAGGATGAGGAGGAGATGACCCTGGAGATGTTTGACAACAGTTCAGTGCAGGTGAGCAGAGATGCCACAGGTTCAATTCTCTCCACATGTCCAGAGCTGCAACTAATCAACTAATCAAAAAGACTGATTAGTGGAGAAAACGATTGGTACATTCAGTGATAATGAAACTAATCTTTAGAGGAAAGGGAAAGAGTTGAAAAACAGTTCCAAACACAGACGTCCATGTTTTTCAGCTGTTTTTCAGCTCGACACGTGACTGGCCATCAGTGTACTGGGACTTGTAGTTCTCAGGTCAGTTCCTGTTTATCACCTGTCCACACCTGTCCTCACCTGTCCTCACCTGTCTCTCTCTGTCTCTGCTGCAGTTTGAGCTGGACATCGAGCCTCGTCTGAAGCCGTCTCTGATTGGAGGAGGAGCAGGAGGAGGGCAGCAGAGGAGGAGGAGGAGGAGGAGGAGTGAACGACAGCCAGGACGTCTCCTTCAGTCAGACCACTAAAGGTATGCAGCCGCTGAAGGACTCAGTGTCTGAGCTGGAGATGATAACCAGAGCAGGTAAACCTCTCCCTCCCTCCTCCTCCCCTTCCTCCTCTCCCTCCCTCTCTCCTCCTCCTCCCATTCCTCCTCTCCCTCCTCTCCCTCCTCCTCCCCTTCTTCCTCTCCCTCCTCTCCCTCCCCTCCTCTCCCTCCTCCTCCCCTTCTTCCTCTCCCTCCTCCTCCTCTACCTCTCTCTCCCTCCTCCCCCCTCCTCCTCTCCCTCCTCCTCTCCCTCTCCCTCCTGTCCCTCTTCCTCTCCCTCCTCCTCTCCCCCCTCTCCTCCTCTCCCTCCTCCTCTCCTCTCCCTCCTGTCCCTCCTCCTCCCCTTCCTCCTTTCCCTCATCTCCTCCTCCTCCCCTTCTTCCTCTCCCTCCTCCCCTCCTCCTCTCCCTCCTCCTCTCCCTCTCCCTCCTGTCCCTTCTCCTCCCCTTCCTCCTCTCCCTCATCTCCCTCCTCCTCCCCTTCTTCCTCTCCCTCCTCCTTCCCTTCCTCTCTCCTCCTCCTCCTCTCCCTCTTCCTCTCCCTCCTCTCTCCCTCCTCCTCCCTCCTCTCTCCTCCCTCCTCCCTCCTCCTCCTCCTTCTTCCTCTCCCTCCTCCTCCCCTTCCTCTTCCTCCTCTCCCTCTCTTCCTCTCTCTCCTCCTCCTCTCCCTTCTCCTCCTCTCCCTCCTCTCCCTCCTCCTCCCCTTCTTCCTTTTCCTCCTCTTCCTCCTCTCCCTTCTCCTCCTCTCTCTCCTCCTCCCCTTCTTCCTCTTCCTCCTCATCCTCTCCCTCCTCCTCCTCTTCCTCCTCCTCTCCCTCCTCCTCCTCTCCCTCTTCCTCTTCTTCCTCTTCCTCTCCCCCCTCCTCTTCTTCCTCTTCTCTCTCCCTCTCCCTCCTCCTCCTCCTCCTCTTCCTCTTCCTCTTCCTCTCCCTCTCCCTCCTCTTCCTCTTCCTCTTCCTCTCCCTCTCCCTCCTCCTCTCTTTCTCTTCCTCTCCCTCCTCCTCCTCCTCTTCCTCTCTCCTCCTCCTCCTCTTCCTCTTCCTCTCCCTCCTCCTCTTCTTCCTCTTTCCTCTCCCTCTCCCCCCTCCTCCTCTTCCTCTTCCTCTCCCTCCTCATCCTCTTCCTCTCCCTCCTCCTCTCCCTCCTCCTCCTCTTCCTCTCCCTCTCCCTCCTCTTCCTCTTCCTCCTCCTCTCCCTCTTCCTCCTCCTCCTCTTCCTCTTCCTCTTCCTCTCCTCCTCCTCCTCCTCCTCCTCTCCCTCCTCCTCCTCCTCTCCCTCCACCTCCTCCTCCTCCTCTTCCTCTCCCTCCTCCTCCTCCTCCTCCTCTTCCTCTCCCTCCTCCTCCTCCTCCTCCTCTTCCTCTCCCTCCTCCTCCTTCTCCTCCTCCTCTTCCTCTCCCTCCTCCTCCTCCTCCTCTCCCTCCTCCTCCTCCTCCTCCTCCTCTTCCTCTCCCTTCTCTTCCTCCTCTCCTCCTCTTCCTCTTCCTCTTCCTCCTTCTCTCCCTCCTCCTCCCTCCTCCTCCTCTTCCTCTCCCTCCTCCTCCCTCCTCCTCTTCCTCTCCCTCCTCCTCCTTCTCCTCCTCCTCTTTCCTCTCCCTCCTCCTCCCTCCTCCTCTCCTCCTCCTCCCTCCTCCTCCTCCTCCTCCTCTTCCTCTCCCTCCTCCTCCTTCTCCTCCTCCTCTTCCTCTCTCTCCTCCTCTTCCTCTCTCTCCTCCTCTTCCTCTTCCTCTTCCTTCCTTCTCTCTCCCTCTCCCTCCTCCTCCTCTTCCTCTTCCTCCTCCTCTCCCTCCCTCCTCCTCCTCTCTCCTCCTCTTCCTCTCCCTCCTCTTCCTCTTCCTCCTCCTCTCCCTCTTCCTCCTCCTCCTCTTCCTCTTCCTCTCCCTCCTCCTCCTCCTCCTCCTCTTCCTCTTCCTCTCCCTCCTCCTCCTCTCCCTCCTCCTCTCCCTCCTCCTCCTCCTCTTCCTCTCTCTCCTCCTCTTCCTCTCTCTCCTCCTCTTCCTCTCCCTCCTCCTCCTCTTCCTCTTCCTCCTCCTCTCCCTCTCCTCTCCTCCTCCTCTCTCTCCTCCTCTTCCTCTCCCTCCTCCTCTTCCTCTTCCTCCTCCTCTCCCTCTCCCCTCCTCCTCTTCCTCTTCCTCTTCCTCCTCCTCTCCCTCTCCCTCCTCCTCCTCCTCCTCCTCTTCCTCTTCCTCTTCCTCCTCCTCCTCCTCTCCTCTCCTCTCCTCCTCCTCCTCCTCCTCCTCCTCCTCCTCCTCTTCCTCTCCCTCCTCCTCCTTCTCCTCCTCCTCTTCCTCTCCCTTCTCCTCCTCCTCTCCCTCCTCCTCCTTCTCCTCCTCCTCTCCCTCCTCTTCCTCTCTCTCCTCCTCTTCCTCTTCCTCTTCCTTTCCCTCCTCCTCCTCCTCTCCCTCCTCCTCCCTCCTCCTCCTCTCCTCCTCTTCCTCTTCCTCTCTCTCCTCCCCTTCCTCTCCCTCCTCTTCCTCTTCCTCCTCCTCTCCCTCTCCCTCCTCCTTCTCTTCCTCTTCCTCTTCCTCCTCCTCTCCCTCTCCCTCTCCCTCCTCCTCCTCTTACTCTTCCTCTTCCTCTCCCTCCTCTTCCTCTTCCTCTTCCTCCTCCAGGACAGAATTACCTGCTGATTGTTTAAATGTGGTTTTTTTTTTGGTGTTTTTTGTCTCTGAGCATCAGTTTGTATTGATGAAGCTGAAGCAGTCTATTGATCGTCAGTTGATCACTGAGAACTATTGAAACTAATTTGATCATTTCGATTGATTAAAAACATCATCAGTTTGCTTCTTTAGAAGAGTCACATTTAAACAAAGTAAATCTCTGTTACGTTCTGAATTTAAATGTGTGAAATAATTAATAAACCTTTTTATTATTGATCCACTTTATTAATTTTCATAATGTGAAAAGAAACATCATGAAGTAAAGTTCAGGAAGAAACAAAATCCCACTGTTCTGAAAATACTCACTGCTGCCAAACAACATTTTGATCAGTTTAACCGTTATAAACATTTATTCTTTCCAAAAGATCATTAATGATTTATTATCAGTCATAAACAGACGCTGACTCGTTCACAGAACATTTAGCTTTAATTAAATTATAAAAAATGTGAAATGGACCAAAAAAAAAACCAAAACAGATGAGCATATCTGATTTATTACAGTAAACATATTAGAGATTTCTTCTCATAAAAACATTAAAACGTGTCTCATGAATTAGTTTTGAGCCTTTTTGTAAAGAGCTGAGTTTCTCCTTAACACCAGCAGGTGGCAGCAGAGTCTCCAGAACAGGATGTGAACATGACTTCAATTTAAATCCCAACAACCCAAGAATAAAAACTAATCAGACAGAAATAATAATAAATTCAATTTTGATCCACTTTTACATTAAACCAAACATCATGAACAACAAGAAAAAAAACACATTAACAGCAGGTTTTTACTGAAGATTTTTTATGAAGTGATTAATCAACATGGATCAAAAGACTTGATCAGGTTCATTGATTAGTTTCAGCAACTGACAAATAATTTAATCAATATTTTCATTTCATCTGTACCTAGAAAACCTGACGAATACAAACATTTACTGAGAACAGCTGGTTACTGTGATTAATTATTCTATTCATTAGTAAATGCTGTGTAGTTGTTTGATTATTTTAATTATAGATCAATCTCTTAATCATTTATTTCTATTAATCGATTAGTTCGTTGGTTCATAAAATGTCAGAAAATGGTGAAAAATATTGATCAAAGTCACTGAAATCAGAAATTTTATTTAATTTTTTTATTTGCTTAAACTGATGAATCAGTTATCAAAATAGTTGGCGATAAATTTAATAATCAATTCATAATTGATAAATTGATCAATGGTTGCAGCTCTAGTCGTGTCAGAAATAATCTAAATGTGTCAGTCTCATGTTAGCAGCTGAGCTAATATAAGTCTACAGTTGTTTTCCACTGATTATTTTTAAAGATTCAGAACTACATTTCTACATCAATGGTCATTGGAGTCAAAATAATGATACAATTATTAAAAAATGATTTATATAAAAAGAAATTGTCATGATTAAAATCCCAGTACTTCCAGCAGAGTGTGATGGTTCTGTGTTCTGGTTTGTTTTTGTAACTTTTGACCTGATTTTATTTTCAAACCTTCAGTCTGATGTTTGTTTTACAGCTTTAACAACACGTGTCCTACACTCCGTACTGTCCCTGAATACATCCTGTGGTTCACATGCAGCAGCTGCTAGCATGCTGCTCATACTAACATGCTAACCTCCTTCCTCTGATACTTCACGTTATTAAATGAAATGAATGTTGGTCTGTCTCCTTGCTGTCTGTAGACTAACCTGTCTGTCTGTCTGTCTGTCTGTCTGTCAGTGTGGCCTCAGGAGGAGTACATCGTGGAGTATTCTCTGGAGTACGGCTTCCTGCGTCTGTCTCAGAGCACCAGACAGAGACTCAACATCCCCGTCATGGTGGTCACGCTGGGTGAGATGCTCAAACACCTGTCTGTCTCAGTCACATGATTTTATCACCTGTCTGTCTCTCAGTCATGTGACTTTAACACCTGTCTGCGTCTCAGTCACATGACTTTAACACCTGTCTGTCTCTCAGTCGCATGACTTTAACACCTGTCTGCGTCTTAGTCAGATGACTTTAACACCTGTCTGTCTCTCAGTCGCATGACTTTAATACCTGTCTGCGTCTCAGTCACATGACTACAAAACCTGTCTGTCTCACAGTCACATGACTTTAACACCTGTCTGTCTCACAGTCACATGACTTTAACACCTGTCTGTCTCTCAGACCCGATGAAGGATGAGTGTTTCGGTGACGGCTTCAGTCGCTTCCTGCTGGATGAGTTTCTGGGATACGACGACATCCTGATGTCCAGCGTGAAGGCGCTCGCTGAGAATGAGGAGAACAAAGGTAGAGGACTAGGGTTCCTGTGATCCCCTGATTACAGAACAGTGTTTGTGGTTCTCCTGTCCTTGAATAGATCAGATGGCTGCAGGTAACCAGATGTGTGCAGTGCAGGTGAAAGTGATGTCACAGTGTGGTTCTCTGCAGGGTTTCTGAGGAATGTGGTGTCCGGAGAACATTACCGCTTCGTCAGCATGTGGATGGCCAGAACGTCTTACCTGGCTGCCTTCGTCATCATGGTCATATTCGTAAGTAATAGGGATGATAATGATTAATCGATTAATTGATTGGTAATGTTATCAATGATCATTAAAGGAAAGTGGTTACAATTTGCAGCTCCAGTAAATAATGAAGTCCTGATCAACTTGATTAATTACTGAACATCTGGACTTTGTTTTTTTTGTTTGTTTTTTTTGTGTACTTTAATTTTTTATTGTTTTACTCGACTACGTTGTAAATGAGCTCAGGACCTCGACGAGTTTACACATTTAAATATAGGTTGAAACATTTATGGACCAAGAAACTAATTGATTAGTGGAGAAAATAATCAACAGATTAATTGATAATGAAAATAATTGTTACAGGAAAGACCTGAAAATCCAGTTAATCCATTTAATTTAAACTCAGGACTCATTTTAGATCCAGTTAAACCAGTTTAACCAGTTAAATCCGCCTGTATTTCAAATCTTCCCTGTAACGATTATTTTGACGTGTTTTTCATCAGATAACATTAATACGGTGGTGGAGGTGATGTGTTCAGTGTCTGTCTGTTGTTTTGTGTTTTTCAGACTCTGTCGGTGTCCATGCTGCTCAGATATTCTCACCACCAGATCTTCGTCTTCATCGGTCAGTTTAAATCTGGTTCACTTAAGTCTGAAGTGTTTGAGAACTTAGAGAAATAAACGTTTTGATGATGTGAAACATGTGACCTGTTACTTAAACTTGAAGTTGCTGCGGCGTACGTTAAACCATCGGCTGAAGGTGGTTCTTCAGTTGGTTTTCTGTCACTGATCTCGGTCCTGGTTTAGACTGTTGAAACCTGTTCGGGATCAGCTGTGTGTTGATCTGGTCTCCTTCTGTCCCCTTCAGTCGATCTTCTTCAGATGTTGGAGATGAACATGACCATCGCCTTCCCAGCAGCCCCTCTGCTCACCGTCATCCTGGCCCTCGTTGGTACGTTCACATCCTGGAACCTGATCCAGAGTGTTCACAGACTCTGGATCTGATTCTGATCCAGATCAGAATCAGGATTCACTTTAATCCAGTTAAACCAGACTTAAAGAATCCACACGTGACCTGCTGATGTCACTTCCTGTTTGTCAGGCATGGAGGCCATCATGTCGGAGTTCTTCAATGACACAACGACGGCCTTCTACATCATCCTCATCGTGTGGTTGGCCGATCAGTACGACGCCATCTGCTGCCACACCAACACCAGCAAACGTCACTGGCTGAGGTGAGTCACATGGCCAACACCAGGCCACCCCATTGGCTCTTTTAAAACCACTCCCACAGGCCCAGTGGCACGTTTAACAGATCCACCAGTGAAGAGTTACTGATCAGTTAGAACAGATGGAAGTTCTGCAGGTGGTTTGTGTTTGAAGATGAATGAGTTTATGTTCTACAGGTTCTCTCCTCTCTCTGTGTTCTTCAGGTTCTCTCTCTCTCTGTTTATGTTCTTCAGGTTCTCTCTCTCTGTTTATGTTCTTCAGGTTCTGTCTGTGTTCTTCAGGTTCTCTCTCTGTTTATGTTCTTCAGGTTCTCTCTCTGTGTTCTTCAGGTTCTTCTCTCTGTTTATGTTCTTCAGGTTCACTCTCTGTGTTCTTCAGGTTCTCTCTCTGTGTTCTTCAGGTTCTTCTCTCTGTTTATGTTCTTCAGATTCACTCTCTGTGTTCTTCAGGTTCTCTCTCTGTGTTCTTCAGGTTCTTCTATCTGTTTATGTTCTTCAGGTTCTCTCTCTCTGTGTTCTTCAGGTTCTTCTCTCTGTGTTCTTCAGGGTCTTCTCTCTGTTTATGTTCTTCAGGTTCTTCTCTCTCTCTGTGTTCTTCAGGTCTTCTCTCTTTATGTTCTTCAGGTTCTTCTCTCTCTGTGTTCTTCAGGTTCTTCTCTCTGTTTATGTTTTTCAGGTTCTCTCTCTGTGTTTCAGGTTCTTCTATCTGTTTATGTTCTTCAGGTTCTCTCTCTGTGTTCTGCAGGTTCTTCTCTCTGTTTATGTTCTTCAGGTTCTCTCTCTGTGTTCTTCAGGTTCTTCTATCTGTTTATGTTCTTCAGGTTCTCTCTCTCTGTGTGTTCTTCAGGTTCTTCTCTCTGTGTTCTTCAGGTTCTCTCTCTGTGTTCTTCAGGTTCTTCTCTCTGTTTATATTCTTCAGGTTCTCTCTCTGTGTTCTTCAGGTTCTTCTATCTGTTTATGTTCTTCATGTTCTCTCTCTCTGTGTTCTTCAGGTTCTTCTCTCTGTGTTCTTCGGGTTCTTCCCTCTGTGTTCTTCAGGGTCTTCTCTCTGTTTATGTTTTTCAGGTTCTTCTCTCTCTGTGTTCTTCAGGTTCTTCTCTCTGTTTATGTTCTACAGGTTCTCTCTCTCTCTGTGTTCTTCAGGTTCCTCTCTCTCTGTTTATGTTCTTCAGGTTCTCTCTCTGTTATGTTCTTCAGGTTCTGTCTGTGTTCTTCAGGTTCTCTCTCTCTCTATGTTCTTCAGGTTCTCTCTCTGTTTATGTTCTTCAGGTTCTCTCTTCTGTGTTCTTCAGGTTCTTCTCTCTGTTTATGTTCTTCAGGTCTCTCTCTCTGTGTTCTTCAGGTTCTTCTCCTGTTATGTTCTTCAGATTCACTCTCTGTGTTCTTCAGGTTCTCTCTCTGTGTTCTTCAGGTTCTTCTCTCTGTTTATGTTCTTCAGATTCACTCTCTGTGTTCTTCAGGTTCTCTCTCTGTGTTCTTCAGGTTCTTCTATCTGTTTATGTTCTTCAGGTTCTCTCTCTCTGTGTTCTTCAGGTTCTTCTCTCTGTTGTTCTTCAGGTCTTCTCTCTGTTTATGTTCTTCAGGTTCTCTCTCTCTGTGTTCTTCAGGTTCTTCTCTCTCTGTGTTCTTCAGGTTCTTCTTCTGTTTATGTTTTTCAGGTTTTCTCTCTCTCTGTTTTCAGGTTCTTCTATCTGTTATGTTCTTTCAGGTTCTCTCTCTGTGTTCTGCAGGTCTTCTCTCTGTTTATGTTCTTCAGGTTCTCTCTCTGTGTTCTTCAGGTTCTTCTATCTGTTTATGTTCTTCAGGTTCTCTCTCTCTGTGTTCTTCAGGTTCTTCTCTCTGTGTTCTTCAGGTTCTCTCTCTGTATTCTTCAGGTTCTTCTCTCTGTTTATATTCTTCAGGTTCTCTCTCTGTGTTCTTCAGGTTCTTCTGTCTGTTTATGTTCTTCATGTTCTCTCTTTCTCTGTGTTCTTCAGGTTCTTCTCTCTGTGTTCTTCGGTTCTTCCCTCTGTGTTCTCAGGTCTTCTCTCTGTTTATGTTTTTCAGGTTCTTCTCTCTCTGTGTTCTTCAGGTTCTTCTCTCTGTTTATGTTTCTTCAGGTTCTCTCTCTGTGTTCTTCAGGTTCTTCTCTCTGTTTATGTTCTTCAGGTTCTCCTCTCTGTGTTCTTCAGGTTCTTCTATCTGTTTATGTTCTTCAGGTTCTCTCTCGTGTCTTCAGTTTTTCTCTCGTTTATGTTCTTCAGGTTCTCGCTCTCTGTGTTCTTCAGGTTCTTCTCTCTGTTTATGTTCTTCAGGTTCTCTCTCTCTGTGCTCTTCAGGTTCTTCTCTGTGTTCTTCGGGTTCTTCTCTCTGTTTATGTTCTTCAGGTTCTTCTATCTGTTTATGTTCTTCAGGTTTCTCTCTCTCTGTGTTCTTCAGGTTCTCTCTCTGTGTTCTTCAGGTTTTTCTCTCTGTTTATGTTCTTCAGGTTCTCTGCTCTCTGTGTTCTTCAGGTTCTTCTCTCTGTTTATGTTCTTCAGGTTCTCTCTCCTCTGTGTTCTTCAGGTTCTTCTCTCTGTTTATGTTCTTCAGGTTCTCTCTCTGTGTTCTTCAGGTTCTTCTATCTGTTTATGTTCTTCAGGTTCTCTCTCTCTCTCTGTTCTTCAGGTTTTCTTCTCGTTGTGTTCTTTGGGTTCTTCCCTCTGTGTTCTTCAGGGTCTTCTCTCTGTTTATGTTTTTCAGGTTCTTCTCTCTCTGTGTTCTTCAGGTTCTTCTCTCTGTTTATGTTCTTCAGGTTCTCTCTCTCTGTGTTCTTCAGGTTCTTCTCTCTGTGTTTCGGTTCTCTTATGGGTTCTCTCTCTGTGTTCTTCAGGTTCTTCTTCTGTTTATGTTCTTCAGGTTCTCTCTCTGTGTTCTTCAGGTTCTTCTCTCTGTTTATGTTCTTCAGGTTCTCTCTCTCTCTCTGTGTTCTTCAGGTTCTTCTCTCTGTTTTGTTCTTCAGGTTCTCTCTCTCTCTTGTGTTCTTCAGGTTCTTCTCTCTCTGTGTTCTTCAGGTTCTTCTCTCTGTTTATGTTTTTCAGGTTTCTCTCTCTGTGTTCTTCAGGTTCTTCTCTCTGTTTATGTTCTTCAGGTTCTCTCTCTCTCTGTTCTTCAGGTTCTTCTCTCTGTTTATGTTCTTCAGGTCTCTCTCTCTCTCTGTTTCTGTTCTTCAGGTTCTCTCTCTGTGTTTTCAGGTTCTTTCTCTCTGTTTATGTTCTTCAGGTTCTCTCTCTCTCTGTTTCTTCGGTTCTTCTCTCTGTTTATGTTCTTCAGGTTCTCTCTCTCTGTGTTCTTCAGGTTCTTCTATCTGTTTATGTTTCTTCAGGTTCTCTCTCTGTTTTTCAGGTTCTTCTCTCTTCTATGTTTCTTCAGGTTTCTTCTCTCTGTTAGTTCTTCAGGTTCTTCTCTCTGTTTATGTTCTTCAGGTTCTCTCTCTCTCTGTGTTCTTCAGGTTCTTCTCTCTGTTTATGTTCTTCAGGTTCTTCTCTTTCTGTGTGTTCTTCAGGTTCTTCTATCTGTTTATGTTCTTCAGGTTCTCTCTCTGTGTTCTTCAGGTTCTTCTCTCTGTTTATGTTCTTCAGGTTCTCTCTCTGTGTTCTTCAGGTTCTTCTCTCTGTTGTTCTTCAGGTTCTCTCTCTATTTCTGTGTTTCTTCAGGTTTCTTCTCTCTGTTTATGTTCTTCAGGTTTCTCTCGTCTCGTCTCTGTGTTTTTCAGGTTCTTCTCTCTCTGTGTTCTTCGGTTCTTCTCTCTGTTTATGTTTTCAGGTTCTCTCTCTGTGTTCTTCAGGTTCTTCTCTCTGTTTATGTTCTTCAGGTTCTCGTCTCTGTGTTCTTCAGGTTCTTCTCTCTGTTTATGTTCTTCAGGTTCTCTCTCTCTCTGTGTTTCTTCAGGTTCTTCTCTCTGCTTGCTGTTTCTCTTCAGGTTTCTTCTCTTTTGTTTATGTTCTTCAGGTTCTCTCTCTCTGTGTTCTTCAGGTTCTTCTCTGTGTTTATGTTCTTCAGGTTTTCTCTCTCTCTGTTCTTCAGGTTCTTCTCTCTGTTTATGTTCTTCAGGTTCTCTCTATCTCTCTGTGTTTTTCAGGTTCTTCTCTCTGTTTATGTTCTTCAGGTTCTACTATCTGTTTATGTTCTTCAGGTTCTCTCTCTGTGTTTTTCAGGTTCTTCTCTCTGTTTATGTTCTTCAGGTTCTCTCTCTCTGTTTCTTCAGGTTCTTCTCTCTGTTTATGTTCTTAAGGTTCTCTCTCTCTGTGTTCTTCAGGTTCTTCTCTCTCTGTGTGTTTTCAGGTTCTTCTATCTGTTTATGTTCTTCAGGTTCTCTCTGTGTTCTTCAGGTTCTTCTCTCTGTTTATGTTCTTCAGGTCTCTCTCTGTGTGTTCTCAGGTTCTCTCTCTCTCTGTGTTCTTCAGGTCTCTCTCTCTCTGTGTTCTTCAGGTTCTTCTCTCTCTGTGTGTTCTTCAGGTTCTTCTATCTGTTTATGTTCTTCAGGTCTTCTCTTGTTCTTCAGGTTCTTCTCTCTGTTTATGTTCTTCAGGTTCTCTCTCTCTGTTCTTCAGGTTCTCTCTCTGTGTTCTTCAGGTTCTTTTTTCTCTGTTTATGTTCTTCAGGTTCTCTCTCTCTCTGTTTCTTCGGTTCTTCTCTCTGTTTATGTTCTTCAGGTTTTCTCTCTCTGTGTTCTTCAGGTTCTTCTCTCTGTTTATGTTCTTCAGGTTCTTCTCTCTGTTTATGTTCTTCAGGTTCTTCTATCTGTTTATGTTCTTCAGGTTCTCTCTCTGTGTTTTTCAGGTTCTTCTCTCTGTTTATGTTCTTCAGGTTCTTCTCTCTCTGTGTTCTTCAGGTTCTTCTCTCTGTTTATGTTCTTCAGGTTCTCTCTCTCTGTGTTTTTCAGGTTCTTCTCTCTGTTTATGTTCTTCAGGTTCTCTCTTTCTGTGTTTCTTCAGGTTCTTCTATCTGTTTATGTTCTTCAGGTTCTCTCTCTGTGTTCTTCAGGTTCTTCTCTCTGTTTATGTTCTTCAGGTTCTCTCTCTCTCTGTTCTTCAGGTTCTTCTCTCTGTTTATGTTCTTCAGGTTCTCTCTCTCTCTCTCTGTGTTCTTCAGGTTCTTCTCTCTGTTTATGTTCTTCAGGTTCTTCTATCTGTTTATGTTCTTCAGGTTCTCTCTCTGTGTTTTTCAGGTTCTTCTCTCTGTTTATGTTCTTCAGGTTCTCTCTCTCTGTGTTCTTCAGGTTCTTCTTCTGTTTATGTTCTTCAGGTCTCTCTCTGTGTGTTCTTCAGGTTCTTCTCTCTCTGTGTGTTCTTCAGGTTCTCTCTCTCTGTGTGTTCTTCAGGTTCTTCTCTCTCTGTGTGTTCTTCAGGTTCTTCTATCTGTTTATGTTCTTCAGGTTCTCTCTCTGTTTCTTCAGGTTCTTCTCTCTGTTTATGTTCTTCAGGTTCTCTCTTCTCTGTTCTTCAGGTTCTCTCTCTGTGTTCTTCAGGTTCTTTTCTACTGTTTATGTTCTTCAGTTTCTCTCTCTCTGTTCTTCGGGTTTCTTCTCTCTGTTTATGTTCTTCAGGTTCTTCTCTCTGTTTATGTTCTTCAGGTTCTTCTAATCTGTTTATGTTCTTCAGGTTGCTCTCTCTAGTGTTTTCAGGTTCTTCTCTCTATTTATGTTCTTCAGGTTCTTCTCTCTCTGTGTTCTTCAGGCTTCTTCCCTGTTTATGTTCTTCAGGTTCTCTCTCTCTGTGTTCTTCAGGTTTTCTCTCTGTTTATGTTCTTTCAGGTTCTCTCTTTCTGTGTGTTCTTCAGGTTCTTCTATCTGTTTATATTGTCTTCAGTTCTCTCTCTGTGTTCTTCAGGTTCTTCTCTCTGTTTATGTTCTTCAGGTTCTCTCTCTCCTGTTCTTCAGGTTCTTCTCTCTGTTTATGTTCTTCAGGTTCTCTCTCTCTCTCTCTGTGTTCTTCAGGTTCTTCTCTCTGTTTATGTTCTTCAGGTTCTTTATCGGTTTATGTTCTTCTAGGTTCTCTCTGTTTTTCAGGTTCTTCTCTCTGTTTATGTTCTTCGGTTCTTCTCTCACTGTGTTCTTCAGGTTCTTCTATCTGTTTATGTTCTTCAGGTTCTCTCTTTGCGTTTTTCAGGTTCTTCTCTCTGTTTATGTTCTTCAGGTTCTCTCTCTCTGTGTTCTTCAGGTTCTTCTCTCTGTTCATGTTCTTCAGGTTCTCTCTCTCTGTGTTCTGCAGGTTCTTCTCTCTGTTTATGTTCTTCAGGTTCTCTCTCTCTGTGTTCTGCAGGTTCTTCTATCTGTACCACTTTGCCTTCTACGCGTATCACTACCGCTTCAATGGTCAGTACAGCAGTCTGGCCCTCGTCACCTCGTGGCTCTTCATCCAGGTCAGAACCATCATCATCATCATCATCACCGTCATCTTCTTCATGAGTTTCATGACTCCTGGCAGGAAGACACTCTGCTTTTATTTCAAAATAAGAGCACTGATATTCAGCACAAGTTGATCTAACCTCCTGAGACCCTGCGTCCTCACGTGAGGACAGGATGTTTTAGACTTGCTGCACCTTTTACTTCCTGTTCTCATTGGTGGGCGCTCTGTGG
>JAWZSL010000010.1:277500-282500 GCA_034769285.1 Lutjanus argentimaculatus | reverse complement strand
AGACAGAAGTCTGACGTGTCCCTGAAAAAATGTAACAGCTTGTAGGTGTGTGAGCAGACGTTCTCGTCGCCACTCGAGCACCAACCTTTAGAAACAGAGAAACCAGTTGGTGAGTCGGTGACGAGGTCTGAGCGTCCTGAGACTGAAGCTTCATGTTTTCATCTCGTTTTTATCTCTTCGGGCTCAAACGTCCCGTCAGTGTCTCTTCAAATGTTTTGTCCAAAACTCTGAGGTGATGATCTGCCGTCACAGCAGCTCCTCCTCCTGCTGCTTGTAAAATAATCGCCTGCATCATTTAGAAGTTTATCTCAATATAACAAATAATACATCTGAGACTTGTGAACATGTTAATAGAGCTGACAATATTCGATTCATCTGTTCATTATTTCCTCTATTAATCAATTAGTTCTTTGATCCATTAAATGTCAGAAAATGTCTCTCAAAGTCCAAGATGACGTCCTCAAATGTCTCGTTTCATCCACAACTCAAAGATCTTCAGTTTACTGTCAGAGAGGAGTAAAGAAACCAGAAAATATTCACATTTAAGAAACTGAAATCAGAGAATTTGGACTTTTTTTTAAATTAAAAAATGACTCAAAACAATTAAGATTATCAAAATAGTTGGGGATCAATTTAATAGTTGATTAATAATCGATTTGTCATCTCAACTCTACATGATAACACCTGGTGTGAACGTGTTAACACAACAGACTGACCCAGTTTAAACAATGAGCTTCACTGATTCCTCCTAAAAAGATCTGAATTGATTTTCATTGGCTCTGCCAATCAGTTATTGATGAGTTATTGATCAGCCCTGATCAGTTCTGACAGACTGAAGCACAAGCTCTGAACTGTGTTAATTTCTGTTTCCACCTGCTTTTATTTTGAAGAAAAAGACTCTGTGAAAACAGGAGGTCATTTTAGAGTGCGGCGGCGGCCGGACTGATCGGTCAGGACTGGATCAGAACGGATGCCTTATCAATAATCCTCAGACCGTCTGTGGACACTTCAAAGACGTACGTCAGCAGCCGAACGAGCTGATTGGTTGTGCAATATGATGCCAGCTGTGTCACACCCCAGACTCCGCCTCCTCCCAGAGGGCGTGGCCTGTCACTGTGAGGCATTCAGGTGACTCTGGACGCCTGCAGGTGCATTTAGGTGTGGATTGATTTATTGATCATTAACAAACAACCAACAGATCAGTGATTAAATATCAAACACGAGGCCACAAAACAAAATAAACAACAAATCAAACGAGGGCTGCAACTAATGATGATGAATTCATGATCGATCAATCTGTTGATCAGTTTCTTGCTTAATTGATCCTGTCATGTGGAACATGTGGAGCAACATGCTGCCGTCCACGTGTTTAACCTGTTTTTCTTCATTATTGATCAGATTGTTGATTGATGATGATCAAAGTTTGAAACAGGTTCAAACGTGGAGCACACGGACGTACAAACTGTTTCTCAAGCTTTGACCTGCTGACCTGTTTTCCAAGTCTTTCCTGTCACTATTATTTTCATTATCGATCAATCTGTCGAGCATTTTCATGATTGATTGGTCAGTGGTTGTCAGAAAATGTCGATCAGTGTTTCTCAAAGACGACGCCCTCAGGAACCAGAAAATATTCAGATGCAAGAAACTGAAATCAGAGAAATTTGACTTGTTTTCTCTTTAAAAAAAAAAAAAAGACTCAAACCCAGGAATCAGTTATCAAAATATTTGGAGATTAATTTAGCTCGGAATAAAACCTCAGTAATAATCCTCAGATATATAATCAATAATCAAACATGTCTCACTGAAAATATCTTTTAAATGTGTTGATCTCTGTTTTCACCTGATCACTGATGAGTCACCTGAACGCACCGTGAACCAGCTGAGGACGGACTTTATTTTGTTTATTTTAGGGGTTTTTAATTTTTGTTTTTTTCCAGTTTGTGTCATGGTGGGAGGAGGCGGAGCCTGAACTGTGACATCAGCATCAGACTGTGTGTTTCAGGGGATTGTTGGGGGATTTGTTGTTTTTTTTTTTTTCCTTCTTTGTGCCTCTCTGCTGGATGACTGTAGCCTCATTAGTCGATCTGAAGCCTGAAACTCATCAAACTGTATTTAACTGTCCAGTAAAACCAGTAAAACCAGTAAAACCAGTGCACAGCAGCCTGTTTGCACAGAAACTGTGACTGTCTCACTTCTTTATTTCTGTTCAGACACAGAGTTCACCATGAGTTCATTACAAGCTCGTTTCGATCAAACAAACGTCACTGACGTCATGTGACTGAGAGTCACAGAACAGGAAGTCAAACCAGATTTCCAGAATAAAGTCACAATATTTCAAGAAAAAGCTGTATTGTTGTGAACAAATAAAAAACAGAAGCTTTCCCACCTATATTCATCTGAATCCACCACAAAGACCAGATGTATAATGTTCAAACTGATAAACTTTATTGTTTTTTGTGAATAAACAGTCATTCTGCTGGAGCGCATCTACATCTGTGAGCTCCATGTTTAAGTCATCTTGGACTTTGATCAACATTTTTCAACATTTTATGAACCAGACAACTAACTGATCAGTAAAAAAAAATATTGCCAGATTGATCACTAGTTGAAAAAGAGGTCCAAACTGGGGCTGTCAAACGATTAAAAAAATTAACTTGATTAATCACAATACTACTCTGTGATTAATCACGATTAATCTCAGTTAAAATACTACATATTATATAAACTAATATTACTTGTATTTTCTTCTATTCTTTCTTATATAGTATTGAAGGATGTAATACAGTAATCTATTACAATTTAAGGATGTAATTTTACAGATTGGTGAAAAATAATAACACATCATAGTTGTTTATTTTTTCACATCAGCACTACATTTTGATTAGTGTATTAAATAAATGTCTATGTATCCGTCTGCACACCTCAACTTTCATAAACAAGTCACATCCATACAGTCTATGGTCACTTGGTTGTGAATGGAGAATATTGTCCCCCTGAAGCTGCCGTACATCTGACAGGACACCGTCCGTCATAGGAAACACTCGCGGAGTTACAACTAGTCTGATTGTCACTGTCACTGACACCGTCAAACCAAGAGTTTAAGTGTTTTACACTCTGGAGTGATCAAACCACCGACTGCACCGAGTTTTACCCGATCGATCACGGGCAGCGGGTGGGATGAAGCTGCATTCAAGACGGAAACACGAGACAAACCCCGTCCCGCACTGATTCAAAATGGGACGCGCTATTTAATCCTCAAATACAGGACGATTCAGAGGACGGGTGACAACTCCAGTGGAGACACAGACCACAGACTGTAGACACAGACAGACGCTACCTGAGTCACGTGACGCCATTAATCGTGCACTAATTTGTTTTAACGCGTCATTGTTTCCAGATGAATCTCATGCGTTAACGCGTTAACTTTGACAGCCCTAGTCCCAACATGTGAAAACAGGTGGAGCGCACGGACCACCACCTCCACCTGTTTTCACATGTTGGGACCTATTTTTCAACAGACGAGATTATGACAGGATCAGTGTTTTATCATTTTCTGACATTTTATGGACCAAACAACTAATTGATTAATTGATAAAATTACTGTTACAGAAAAGACTTGAAAAATACGTCCAAATGTGGAGCGCACAGACGCCCGTGTGTTCCACATGTTTGGACATATTTTTTAATTGACAAGATAGTAACAAGGTTAATTAATCAATTAACTGAGTGAATGACCAAGAAATTAATGCATCCATGCTGGTGAACCACTGAGTCTTTCCAGGACGTCCCTTTAATACCCAATCATGATCCTGTCACCTGTTACCAACTCACCTGTTTACCTGTGGAAAGTTCCAAACACCTGTTTTTGGAGCCTTCAGCAACTTTCAGTCTTTTGTTGCTCCTGTCCCAACAAAAAAACAATAAAGTTTATCAGTTTGAACATGAAATATCTTGTCTTTGTTCTGTATTCAGCTGACAAGTTGAAATGTTTTTGGAAATCATTGCGTTCTGTTTTTATTTACCTTGGACACAGTGTCCCATCTCTCCTGGAATCAGTGTTGTACAAGAATTAAGAAATGTTTCAGGAATTAAAAACACTATTTCTTTTCCAAAATATTAGCCACCACTGTAGGTGGGCATTTTTTTTTACACTTTATTTAGATAAATTTTCACGTCATTAACTTTCTGTCAGACAGACTTTTCTGACAGGAAACCACTGTCATATAAGACAAATATCACTCTCTACAAACCAAACAAACTCCATTCATAAAATCACTCATTTTAGCTCAAGAACAGGAGTTGTTGGTCTGCTGCTGCTTCCATCTGTTAGTGTGTTTGTGTTGTTGTGAGACTTCAGTGTTTTAAAGGTTTAATTCAGATTCACTGAAGTCTCACAACAACACAAACACACTAACAGATGAAGGCAGCAGCAGACCAACAACTCCTGAGTTCTGTGAGCTAAAATTACTGATTTTCTGAATGGAGTTTGGTTGGTTTGTAGAGAGTGATATCTGTCTTATATAATGGTGGTTTCCCATCAGAAAAGTGTCAAACCTCTTCCACCCACTCTTCAAATAATCTGAACTTTCACTTGCTGTTCTACTTTCAGCAGCTGCTCGATAATTTTGGTTTATTTGTGGTTTGGTTTTGGTTTTTTCATGAAAACATTTTCATGAGTGCTGCTGCCCAGTTTAACGGAGGTTTTAATGGTTTGGAGCAGTTCAGGTCAAAATACTGAAACTCTTCAGGGGATTTCCACGGTTTGGTTTTCAGTGTTTGACTCGTCCAGATGTTTTCATTCATGATCAGCTCGTTGATTATTGATCTGTTTCCAATGAAAAACTCATCTTTTGTGTGATTTTGGCTCAGAGAACCTTCATCATGAAAAGTCTGATGATGATGATGATGATGAAGGTTCGAGTACTGTAGTTCATTACAAATTGGTTCTGGTGCTTGACTTGATTTCATTCTTTGACGCAGCTTCATTCTTCTGCTCCGAC
>JAWZSL010000010.1:190000-272500 GCA_034769285.1 Lutjanus argentimaculatus | reverse complement strand
GGGTCTCAGACATCCTGCAGGACTACAGGATCCTGGATGTAGCTAACAGGGATGCCATCGAGGTGTATGCAGACCGCAAAGACAAGAACCGAGCTCTGGTGGACCTGGTCCTTAGGAAGGGTGACAAAGCCCAGGAGATCTTCTACAAGGCCCTCAGCCAATCAGAGCCCTTCTTAATGGAGGAGCTGGAGGAAGGACCAATCAATGAGCACGTCTGTAGAGTCTAACCCTTGATGGGGCTGATGTCATGATCTTGATGCGTGATGTCATCAGTATGATGTGTGATGTAATCAGTATGTCTTTATTTCCCAGAATCCCTCGGAGACGTCCGTCCTCGCAGAGATGTTGGAGTCTCTGGTCTCAGACGAGCTCAGATCTTTCCACTGGTTGGTCAGGGATCACATGACTGAAGACAGCCATTCTCCTATTGGTGGAGAGCAGCTGCTGCACACAGACAGGCAGACGACACAGAGACTTCTGAAAAAAATTTCGGACCCAAACAAGCAGAGATCGTCGCTATGAGCATCCTGCAGAAGATCGTCCCGACGCTCAGTATGTCTACACAAAATGTGCTAAGCTGGGCTAACAGTTTCTATCTGCTTCCACTCTTTGTGCTAAGCTAGGCTAACAGTTTCCCTGTTTTCAGTCTTTGTCATGATCAATCAGAAATATTGATATCGATCAAAGCTAATAAATTGATCAGTTGAAGTTGTCGTCAGGTGATGTGATGATGTCATCCTGCTGCAGGCGTGTGTCCTCCAGGAGAAGCAGTGACATCACAGAGGTCGTCTGACATCAAAGTGGAGACGAACGCCGACACAACAGTGGTAATGACACCAAACACAACCTGTGATGTCAGTCCTGATGGTGACTGATGATTGGCTAACGTGTTCACCTGTTTCATCTGTTTAGGTTGAGATTACACCAGATGTGTTCGAGAACGGCGACATGTTCAGGTAACAGATGTTCCTCACAGAACCAGAACACTGACTCGTCACTGAGCCTTTGGTTGCCATTTGATCACACTGTGTTCAGTTGCTCTGGTTGCCGTTGTCTCTCCAGGTTGTGTTGCCTACAGCCAGGTGTGTCCCGCTGCAGTGTAACTGGTCTACTGTTGGAGGGGGTCGGTGAAGTGGTCTATCAGATGGTTCCCTGGGACGTGGACTTCCTGTCCTCTAAAGGTGTGAGACCGGCTGGACCTCTAATCAGATTCCACCTGCTGACAGGACGATTCCACAGACTACACCTGCCGCACTGTCAGCTGATCTCAGGTCGGTGATCAGAGTCAGGGTTCTCTCTCTTTAGTCAAACATTCAGTTTCTAGAGTTTGTTCATCATCAGCGTTCTCAAAGAACCGTATACAACAGGTTTCACAGAACAGTTGTGCATCGTTGTAGGCGAGTTGTTCAGTTGGTCGTTCACGCAGTCACATTGTTTCTGCTTTCAAACAGCTCAGATAAGCTGCTGTGGGTTCAGTCCACTCACATCTGTAAACAGCCTCTTGGAGTAAGAATAAGGACTCTAAGCTGTTTGTCCCATCCCCAGGCTGGTCCCGCCTACGTTAGTTCACCATTTACTGGTTATATTTGAGACCCTTTTGAAGAGAACTGATCATTGTTACTGAGTTTAAAAAACTCTCCAGCAACTAGTCGAATACTTTTTGGTAGCAGTCAATGATGACTAAAATGCAGTAGTCATGAATGCCTTACTGGACACACAACATGTCCTGTCCTGTCTTCCTCTGCCCTGTCCTGTCCTGCCCTGCCTCGTCTTCCTCTGCTCTGTCCTGTCCTGCCTCGTCTTCTCCTGCTCTGTCCTGTCCTGCCCTGCCTCGTCTTCTCCTGCTCTGTCCTGTCCTGTCCTGCCTCGCTTCTCCTGCCTGTCTGTCCTGTCCTCCTCGTCTCTCTGCTCTGTCCTGTCCTGCCCTGCCTCGTCTTTCCTGCTCTGTCCTGTCCTGCCCTGCCTCGTCTTCTCCTGCTCTGTCCTGTCCTGCCCTGCCTCGTCTTCCTCCTGCTCTGTCCTGTCCTGCCCTGCCTCGTCTTCTCCTGCTCTGTCCTGTCCTGCCCTGCCTCGTCTTCCTCTGCTCTGTCCTTTCCTGCCCTGCCTCGTCTTCCCTGCTCTGTCCTGTCCTGCCCTGACCTCGTCTTCCTCCTGCTCTGTCCTGTCCTGCCCTGCCTCGTTTTCCTCCTGCTCTGTCCTGTCCTGCCCTGCCTCGTCTTCCTCTGCTCGTCCTGTCCTGCCCTGCCCGTCTCCTCTGCTCCGTCTTCCTGCCCTGCCTCGCTTCCTGCTCGTCCTGTCCTGCCCTGCCTCGTCTTCCTCTGCTCTGTCCTGTCCTGCCTCGTCTTCTCCTGCTCTGTCCTGTCCTGCCCTGCCTCGTCTTCTCCTGCTCTGTCCTGTCCTGCCCTGCCTCGTCTTCCTCTGCTCTGTCCTGTCCTGCCCTACCTCGTCTTCTCCTGCTCTGTCCTGTCCTGCCCTGCCTCGTCTTCTCCTGCTCTGTCCTGTCCTGCCCTGCCTCGTCTTCCTCTGCTCTGTCCTGTCCTGCCCTACCTCGTCTTCCTCTGCTCTGTCCTGTCCTGCCCTGCCTCATCTTCTCCTGCTCCGTCCTGTCCTGCCCTGCCTCGTCTTCCTCTGCTCCGTCCTGTCCTGCCCTGCCTCGTCTTCTCCTGCTCCGTCCTGTCCTGCCCTGCCTTGTCTTCCTCTGCTCCGTCCTGTCCTGCCTCGTCTTCTCCTGCTCTGTCCTGTCCTGCCCTGCCTCGTCTTCTCCTGCTCTGTCCTGTCCTGCCCTGCCTCGTCTTCCTCTGCTCTGTCCTGTCCTGCCCTGCCTCGTCTTCTCCTGCTCTGTCCTGTCCTGCCCTGCCTTGTCTTCCTCTGCTCTGTCCTGTCCTGCCTCGTCTTCTCCTGCTCTGTCCTGTCCTGCCCTGCCTCGTCTTCCTCTGCTCTGTCCTGTCCTGCCCTGCCTCGTCTTCCTCTGCTCTGTCCTGTCCTGCCCTGCCTCGTCTTCTCCTGCTCTGTCCTGTCCTGTCCTGCCTCGTCTTCTCCTGCTCTGTCCTGTCCTGCCCTGCCTCGTCTTCCTCTGCTCTGTCCTGTCCTGCCCTGCCTCGTCTTCTCCTGCTCTGTCCTGTCCTGCCCTGCCTCGTCTTCCTCTGCTCTGTCCTGTCCTGCCCTGCCTCGTCTTCTCCTGCTCCGTCCTGTCCTGCCCTGCCTCGTCTTCCTCTGCTCCGTCCTGTCCTGCCCTGCCTCGTCTTCTCCTGCTCCGTCCTGTCCTGCCCTGCCTTGTCTTCCTCTGCTCTGTCCTGTCCTGCCTCGTCTTCTCCTGCTCTGTCCTGTCCTGCCCTGCCTCGTCTTCTCCTGCTCTGTCCTGTCCTGCCCTGCCTCGTCTTCCTCTGCTCTGTCCTGTCCTGCCCTGCCTCGTCTTCTCCTGCTCTGTCCTGTCCTGCCCTGCCTTGTCTTCCTCTGCTCTGTCCTGTCCTGCCTCGTCTTCTCCTGCTCTGTCCTGTCCTGCCCTGCCTCGTCTTCCTCTGCTCTGTCCTGTCCTGCCCTGCCTCGTCTTCCTCTGCTCTGTCCTGTCCTGCCCTGCCTCGTCTTCTCCTGCTCTGTCCTGTCCTGCCCTGCCTCGTCTTCCTCTGCTCTGTCCTGTCCTGCCCTGCCTCGTCTTCTCCTGCTCTGTCCTGTCCTGTCCTGCCTCGTCTTCTCCTGCTCTGTCCTGTCCTGCCCTGCCTCGTCTTCCTCTGCTCTGTCCTGTCCTGCCCTGCCTCGTCTTCTCCTGCTCTGTCCTGTCCTGCCCTGCCTCGTCTTCCTCTGCTCTGTCCTGTCCTGCCCTGCCTTGAGGGACCTAACAGAAGGTCACATTTCCATTTTGGAACATAAAATAGCAAAATTAGCAAACTCTTGATGGGAAAAGGGAGCCATCTCTCAGTACTATCTGCAGCACATGGTAGTGTCACGAGCCAGAATCTTGGTCAGTGGACGCCATCACATCAGTCCAAGGCTCTGAAGCACGGGAACAACAACAACGACAACAACAATAACAATAATAATAGTTATCAGAGGTGATTGATGATCAGCTGCAGTCTGCCAACATGTCGTCGCTCTCTGGATGAATAAAGTTTTGTTGAAGGGGACTTTTTCTGTCTTGCAGATGGCGGTCAGCGCTTCCTGACTGTAGCTCATGTCACTGGGGACAGTGTGGACTTTATCACACCTGGTCAGGTGACAGACAGTCACGTGATCGTTGACATCTCCAGCTTCTCATGTTTCGGTCTGGTGATGCCGGCCGAGTCCGCCGAACAGCGATTGGCTGCCACGATCAGCGGCCTGGTGCTGCTCTTCTTCCAGCCGAGCAAACGATCACTGTTTGTCCTGCTGCTGCCGAGGAACGTCTGCCTCATTCAGGTACACAAGCCCCACCCACTGACAACCCAGGTACACAAGCCCCGCCCACCAACCACCCAGGCACACAAGCCCCGCCCACACCCACCCAGGTGCACAAAGCCCCGCCCACTGGCAACCCAGGCTCACAAGCCCCGCCCGCTGACCACCCAGGCACACAAGCCCCACCCACCGACCACACAGGCACACAAGCCACGCCCACTGACCACACAGGTACATAAGCCCCTCCCATCGACCATTCAAGTGTACAGGCCCGGCCCATTGACAGCTCAGGTGCACAAGCAAATTTAAGTAACATTAATGAATATAAATATATATTTTAACTCCATTTATTATTGATTATAGACAGCTGAAGTGATTGATAGTATCGGCTCTGATCTGCAGGTGATAAAGGAGTGGAAGCGTCGGAACAGAGCAGAGTATGTGGAAACGGTACCCGACTGTGAGCTCATCCCAAATCAGACGTACAGACTGAGTGGACGGCCCGTCTCTTTCATCGAGCCAGAGGTCCACTTCAACTGCTGTCACCTGTTACTCTTCAGCTGACACCGTCAGCATCAGAACATTTCATTGTTTCTATTTAAATATCTTTTTTTTCCAATTTTGTAAAACATGAAACATGTTTTTTTTTGTTTCAGAGTTCAAAGTTCGTGAACTTCAATGACTACAACAACTTCCTGGCGTCGTTTCATGTGCAGCTGGCGGACGATGTCTCCATGGTGGAGCTGCAGTTGAGTCACAGGACTCCACTCCCTCTGATTGGATGGCTGTTTGGTTCCACAGAGTCTGTGGTGTGGCGCCGAGGTGTCCAGCTGGGAGGTAGATCATTAGTCAGATCAAACATGCTAATGAATAATGCTAACACAACATGCTAACATGTTGACACGACGTGCTAACATGTTGACATGACGTGCTAACATGTTGACACGACGTGCTAACATGTTGACACGACGTGCTAACATGTTGACACTAAATGCTAACATGCTTCTACGTGTGCACCTTCTGGTTTGGTTCACGTGTGTGCAGCAGCGCGGCGTGCAGACGGCTCACTGAGGGTGAATGTAGATCAGCAGGTGTTGTGATCATTAAATTCTATCTCGGCCAGTCACATCACTGGTCTCATCACTCTGAGACAGCTGAGCCAAACACAGTGTTGGACTGATGGGCGAGGACACTTTAAGATCAGGTGGAGACTTGTTCTTCAGACGTGCTCACACTGACTCCAGTTTGACGTGTTCACACCACATATTGTCTGAACTGGTTCATTTCACCTGAACTCTTCTCTTTGACTCTTTTATACACTGAGGAGTAAACGTTTCCTGACATATGGGGCAGGAAGCGTAGCCTTATGTGATGTTATTGGGGCGTTAATTATGGTGCACGTCTCATGCGCGTGCACTCAGATATGCACAAACGAATCATCATCACTTATCTGAAGTTACGAGCATTTGCTGAATCTGACGTGACATGATTCTAAGAGAAAACTCAGAAATTTAAAAATCTGAAAATGTTCTTGCATGAGATCCACTGATTGTTCTGATGTTCTGTCACTGTGTTTGTTGTCCTCCAGCTGCTGCCTCCACTGTTTGTCCAGAAGGTAACACCAACTCAATCACACCTTCATCTTATTAGAGTCGACAGATACAACGGTAAAGGAACCTTTATCTATACAAAGAGAATGATCATGAAATGACTGAGAGACACTTACTGAGAACAATATCATTTATTAAACAAAATGATCAAATAACTGCAGATTGACTGTTTTAAATCAGTTTAAAGAATCAAATTAGACTAAAAACAGCACGAACTGATGCAGATTATCACAGAACATCATCTGAGAGAATAAATGTCCAGCGTAACCAGTTTGAATCTATTTTAAATCCAGTTTGACTCCAGTTTAAACCCAGTATTGTCTCTCCTGTGTGCCTCAGACTCAGTGGACGTGTCCCTCCTATTCTTGGACTCTCTGAACTCTCAGTTTAAATTCAGTTTGAAACCAGTTTCACTCCAATTTGACTCCAGTTTGACTCCAGTTTAAACCCAGTATTGTCTCTCCTGTGTGCCTCAGACTCAGTGGACGTGTCCCACCTGCTCTTGGACACTCTGAACTCTCAGTTTAAATTCAGTTTGAAACCAGTTTCACTCCAGTTTGACTCCAGTTTAAACCCTGTGTTGTCTCTCCTGTGTGTCTCAGACTCAGTGGACGTGTCCCACCTGCTCTTGGACACTCTGAACTCTCTCTGTACAGAGGATTTAAGAACGTTCCAGGGGTTCTTGGCTCAGCGTTCTGATCCGATCCCCGTGTGCCGCCTGGAGGCTGCAGACAGAACCAGAACTGTGGACCTGATGGTGCAGCAGTACCACCCTGACGGAGCCAAAGATGTCGCCGAGCAGATCCTGAGGAACATGAAGTGCAACCAGCTGGCTGATCACCTGACCAGGAACTAACTGATCTGAAACTGATCGATCTGAAGGAGAGGGTCGTCCTCTGTGGACGGGGTCAGCTGTAACACGTGTTTTAGACACCTAAAATGATCAATATCTGTTTAAGTGTTCGCTTTATTTAGAACATTTTCACCTCTTTACCTTTCTGTCAGAAAGACTTGTCTGACAGGAAACACAGTCGTCGTTGGTAGTCAGCAGAAGTCATTTGTTGTCCCTCAGTCACTTTCCTTCTTTGCTAACAGTCCTTCAGCCGAACGTCCAGGCTTTGTCTTTGTGGTAGGATCCACTTTTGAACCGTGTCTCGGACGCTTCTTTGGGTTCTCCGCCATGTTGCTTTCTCTTTCTACCTGCGCTCTGCCTCTTGCTATGAGACTCTCCGCTCTTCCTCCCCCTCCCTTCTTGTTGTGAGGTAAAATGTGTCATTTCCTGTGCGCCAGCGCAGGAATGTCGCCGGTTGACAAGCAAAGCAAAAATGATATATACTGAAAAATACCGCAAGATGTTAGAGGAGCCGATCGGCTTAATCAGCATTGTGTCATCTCCTCTAGTAGTGGCTCGGGTGAAACGGACATTTACGGACACGTAGAAGTTACGCACTGTAGCTTTAAATGAAACTAATAATTAATTAACAAACCCTTAATATGTCATCTCTATTTAATATTTGATATTTAACAAATCTTAAAATATCTTAAGTATATTTAACCCTTGTGCATCCCTAGGGGTATTTTTTACCCTTTTGGACTTTTTCTTGTGGATAACTTTGGCTGTGTTGATGCATTTGGCATAAATTTTGCTACAGATGTGTATTTTGGGGTGGATATTGGTATTTCAGGAAAGAAAGTGTTTTTAAGTCTTTAATACACTGATTACAAAAAATAGTCACACTTTTGTCCCTAAGGGTATTTTTTACCCCATAGACTGCCATTAAAAACACCCTTTTTTGATAATTTTTTATATTGTGTAAATTCAAAAAAATCAAAACTTTTTTTTTTTTTTTGTTTTCCAGAGATTTGCATAATTTTTCCATTAACCCCATCAGTGCCATTGAAAGCCTGTGGATTGTCTGCTACCACCTAGGGGGTTAGTATAGTACTGCAATCCAGTTGATTTTTTTTTTTTTTCAATTTTTTTTTTGCTGAATTTAGTTGAGGGGATTCCTGTGACTTAGCCTGAATACAAATATTTACATATTTATGTCTTCTACTGTGTATAGGACATGATACAAAACTTGACCCTAAATCGTGATAGAGTAAATCAGCCGATGTAAATCTATGAAAAACGTCATTTTTTCAGCTTATCGCCATTACAGCAAAATATCTTTTTTTTTTTCTTTATCAATGCTTTTAACCTGATGCCAGGACCTAAGAATTTAAGTTTTTACAAAATTTTAGCTGATTTTTTTTTTTATTATGTCTGCCCCTGCAGGAGTAAATGCACCATATGAAATTCAGAGAAAGATGAGCACACGGCGCAGACACAGCATCTCTGAGGCCCTCAGCCTCATTCAACTGGAGGATGAGGAAGACTGCTCCGAATTGAGCTCAAGTGGAGACACAGATGAGGATGATAATGGGGTTCTTAAGCATTTTTTTGCATGATAACTGGGTTCTTAAGCATTTTTTGCATTGATAACTGGGTTCTTAAGCATTTTTTGCTTTGATAACAGGGTTCTTAAGCATTTTTTGCATTGATAACTGGGTTCTTAAGCATTTTTTGCTTTGATAACGGGGTTCTTAAGCATTTTTTTGCCTTGATAACGGGGTTCTTAAGCATTTTTTGCATTGATATCTGGGTTCTTAAGCATTTTTTGCATTGATAACTGGGTTCTTAAGCATTTTTTTGCATTGATATCTGGGTTCTTAAGCATTTCTTGCTTTGATAATGGGGTTCTGGACCATTTTTTGCATTGATATCTGGGTTCTGGACCATTGTATGCATTGATAACTGGGTTCTTAAGCATTTTTTGCATTCGTAACTGGGTTCTGGACCATTTTTTGCTTTGATAATGGGGTTCTTAAGCATTTTTTGCATTGATAACTGGGTTCTTAAGCATTTTTTGCATTGATATCTGGGTTCTTAAGCATTTTTTGCTTTGATAACGGGGTTCTTAAGCATTTTTTTTGCATTGATATCTGGGTTCTTAAGCATTTTTTTGCTTTGATAATGGGTTCTTAAGCATTTTTTGCATTGATAACTGGGTTCTTAAGCATTTTTTGCATTCGTAACTGGGTTTTGGACCATTTTTTGCATTGATAACTGGGTTCTGGACCATTTTTTGCTTTGATAATGGGGTTCTTAAGCATTTTTTGCATTCATAACTGGGTTCTGGACCATTTATTGCAATGATAATGGGGTTCTTAAGCATTTTTTGCATTCATAACTGGGTTCTTAAGCATTTTTTGCATTGATGATTTTTTGTTTGAAGTAAAAATCAAGTTCTAATCACAAAAACTGGCATTTAAGGGGTTAAAATTTAGTATTCATAAAAAAAAATTGGAACTACACACTAATACATAATATTTATATTACAATCTTTATTGAGGGGTATTTTTTACCCTTAGGGACACAAGTGTTGCACTTTTTTTACATCTGACTTTGCAAAAAAAATAAGAATGCATCAAAATCAATTTTTATTTCAATCTTTGATACTCCCAGGCTCTGATAATCCAACAAAAAAAAATCCATTTTGCATTTATGGAATAGAAAATAATTCACTTTTTGTGTTTTTTGTTTGAAGTAAAAATCGAGTTCTAATCACAAAAACTGGCATTTAAGGGGTTAAAATTTTGAAACAGAATGAATATTTGCTATGTATGGTGAGAGCTGAAGTTACTAATAGTATTCATTAAAAAATTTGGAATTACACACTAATACATAATATTTATATTATAGTCTTTACTGAGGGGTATTTTTTACCCTTAGGGACACAAGTGTTGCACTTTTTTAAGGGATGCACAAGGGTTAAGGGTCTTTGTGCTAAGCTAGGCTAACATTTTCTGTCTGGTTCCTGTCTTTATAAGCTAAGCTAACAATTTCCCCCTTCTGTCAGTCTTTATGCTAAGCTAGGCTAACATTTTGGCTCTGTGTCTACAAATGAAACCAGGCTGCAGTCTTGCACAGTGACCTGAACAAAAACAAGGTTAATCATTTTTTAATTAATTAAGGAGAAGCTCAACAATCTTTTTTTTTTTTTTTGTCTCTTGTTGTTCATGCTTTTATTTAATCTGTTTTTGATTGTTGTATTTTATTTAAATATGTATTTATTGGTTTATTTAAAAGGGACACCTTTGTAAACATGGGCGGCGCAGTGGTGCAGTGGTTAGCACTGCTGCCTCACAGTAAGAAGGTCCTGAGTTTGAATCCCCCAGCCAGCTGGGGGTGTTAGGGAATTTGTGTCTGGATCAGGACCTTTCTGTGCAGAGTTTACATGTTCTCCGCGTGTCTGCGTGGGTTCTCTCCGGGATCTCCGGCTTCCCCCCTCAGTCCAAAGACATGCAGCATAACAGGTTAACTGGTGACTGTAAATTGCCCTCAGGTGTGAATGGCTGATTGTCTTTGTGTGTGTCTGTCCTGTGATGAACTGGTGACGTGTCCAGTGTGTACCCCGCCTCTCACCCAGTGTCAGCTGTGATAGGCTCCACCCCCCGTGACCAGTCAAAATGAGCAGTTATGGACGATGGATGGACATCGTCACACCCACGTTTTCATCTACTTATATTATTTCATTCCATTTCATTTTATATTATTTTGAACAATTTTTAAATAATAAATTATAATTATTTTTTATTAATTTAATTTAATTAAATTTTGTCATTGTCAGTTTCATTTTAACGTGGCAGAATCATGTGATTAAATTTGAACTGAAATTCCAACATTTTTTTAATGTGATTAGTTTTTTTAAGTAAAATGATAAAACAATTAATTGATTATCAAAATAGTTGGTGATTAATTTAATAATCAATTCATAATCAATTAATCATTACTGTTCTATTTTTCTTGAGTTCTTTTTTTCTGATTTCAGCTTCTTAAATGTGAATATTTTCTGGTGTCTTTTTGTCCACAACTCAAAGATCTTCAGTTTACTGTCAGAGAGGACTAATGAGACATTTGAGGACGTCATCTTGGACTTTGATCAACATTTTCTGACATTTTATGAACCAAACAAAAAATGATCACCACATTGATCACTAGTTGAAAAATAGGTCCTATTTTTCAGTTGACAAGATTGTGACATAATTAATTAATCAATTAATCAAGAAAATGATAGACAGATTAATCAGTAATGGCAGCTAGCTGCAGCCCTAAAGAAGCACAAGACTCTTAATTTGGTAACACACTTATTTGCTTTTTAATTTTTCCAAAAATATGTGAAGATCAACACAAACAGAAACTTTCCAGGAACACCCTCAACTTCACTTTTCACACAGAACAGACAGGACAGTGAATGCCTCACAGCTCATCAGTACAAACAGAAGGGTCAGTGAACGCCTCACAGAAACAAACAGGTGAGGAGGAAGACGTGGATCGAACCTGTGGAAACACCTGGTCTTACCTGGTTTATTACAGTGAGAACGCGTCCCACATTTTATTAAATTCCTTCTGTTTTCTCCACAGTGTGTCCACGACTGTTAGCCTAGCTTAGCCTAAAGACAAGAAACGGATGGAAACTGCTAACATAGTTTAGCATAAAGACAAGAAAAAGAGGGAATGTGCTAACCTAGCTTAGCATAAAGACAAGAAACGGAGGGAAACTGCTAACATTGTTTAGCATAAAGACAGAAAACAGGGGAAAGCTAACCTAGCTTAACATAAGCAGTTTTCCCCTGCTTCCAGTCTTTATGCTAAGCTAGGCTATTGGTGCTGGAAACAGACACACATCTGAACTCTGGAGAAAACAGGGTTTAATAAAATGTGGGACTGTCCCTTTAAGTTGGAAGTTATTGTGACTTGAATGTGACTTTAAATATAAACTGACATCAGTGCAAACAGCAGGAGGCGCTGTTCAGAACAGTAAGCTCCCTGCAGGCCTGCTGGCTGTAGCAGCGAGCTGCAGTTAGCATTCCGAGCAGCGTCTGTGTGACATAAAGAAATAAAGTTTTTCTGCTATTGAGAAAAACACAGTAAGTTCAAAGACTGCAGCTTTCACTCCTTCATCATGGTCATCCTCACGAGTCATCAGAAGATAAAAACACCAAGTGACACTGAAATCACTTCTTTCTACAACAAGTTCATCTTTAAAAGGCCAAATTTAAGAAGAATAAACTCTTTAAAAAAAACTTAAACTCTGCAGATAATCCATCAGAAAACTTCTTAATATACTATAATCCATTAAATAAACTCCTGGATTTGAGTTTTACCATTATTATTATTATTATTATTATTATTATTATTATCATCATCATCATCATCATCATCATCATTATTATTATTATTATTATTATTATTATTATCATTATTATTATTATTATTGTTGTTGTTGTTGTTTGCACAGTTTAGGACTAAAAAGTAACTCAAAGATCAAATTCAGTTGTTTGATGGATACATGAATGAAAATGATTGATTGATTGATTCATTCATTCATTCATTCATTCATTCATTGTAAGAGATCTTATGATGGAGGGTTTAGTGGATTATTTGCACTGATAAGGGATTTTTAATGAGTCAAAAAAAAAAAAACAACCTTATAATTGATCAAGTCATGAACACTGAGATAAGGTATAAATTAAGGGAAGGCTTTTAACTGTGAAGTTAATTTATCCATTAATTATCTGAAATACCTTAATTGCATCATCATTATTAACAGGTGAATTAATTAAGGGGATAAATAATAGATTATAAGATGGTAAAGATCTTTTTCATGGATTACCTGCACAGTTTAAGATCTCCCTTAAAAATGTAATTCAGAGGTTCACCTCACATTTAGAATATGTTAGAGAACCTTTAATGGATCATTAGCATCCATTAAGTTTATCAGTCTTTAAATTGATGAGGGTTGCAAGTGATAAACTCTGTCCTTGATCAGTCATTGGTAAAATGAACAATCAATTCACTAATTAATCAGACTTAGAAAATCTTAAAAAACCCTCAATCAAAGTTTTATTTCCACAGCAGCATGCTCCACGTTCTCTGACAGTGTTACATACACCCTTAGAAATATGGTACAAAGAACCCTTGAAAGAGTTCTTCAAGGATTTCAAAAAGCCTTTAAGAACTCTTTCCTCTAAAAAAAAAAGGTTCTTTGAATGAAAAGGGTTCTTAATGGAACCCTTAGTCTTACAAAGAACCCTTAACAAACACTTTCTTCAAAATAGGGTTATTCAGAAGCAAATAGTTATGAGTAGAACCACAGCCCTTCAGGAAGAACCCTTGTGGAACCCTTATTTCTAAGAGTGTAGCCAATGGAACATATTTCAGATGTTTATTTGATAGTAGATTGATTAAATTTTATGTGATTGATTAAATTCTTAACGACCAATTAATTGATCATAGATCAAATGATCATTGATTAATTGTTATCATCCCTAAACTTGACCAAACTTCATTAAAAACTCAAATAAACCTTTAATTTAAAGATTAAACTGTCTCTAAGTTAAGAGATTGTTTTTTTCTTATTTTTAAAAGTTTTTCTAATTAAACTGTGCACATCATCCATTAAAACTACATTTTTATGTAGGCCTAATCATTTAATTAATAAATAATCCCATTAAAACACCATCGATGTATCTTTATTAATGGATAAATTAAGGGAATCTGAAGGTAAGAAAGTTAAGTGAGTTTCATAAAAACCTTAAGAGGACCTTAAATATTTGTGGGACACCTCTTGTATTCTAACTGTTGTGAACTGATTAAATCAGATTATTGATTATAGATAAATGTCCTTTTAAGGAAACTTAATTAAAGTGAATGAATCTTCTGTAAACATGAAGCTGCAGCTGTCACTTTTCTTCACACAACAAATGACTTATTGCTTCAACAGAAACGTTTCGGTCTGCAGGATCACAGGAAACTGCTCCACAAGTTTCAGGGTTTCTCTGAGTCTGGTGGTGTGTTTACTTCCTGTAGTGTGTTTTGAATTGTCTGAAGCTGCCATGCTGCTGCGTTCAGCCTCACAGGAAGTCCTGTTTCTGCACCACTGAAGTCCACGAAGACTCCTGAAATGTGTCCACACGTCAGTGTCACAGAGGCCAGTTTAACCAGTCTGAGGAGGGAAGATCTCCAGTAAGATTCAAACAGTTCTGCTATGAAAAAAAGTTTCACACAAACTGAAAAATTAATAAATCAGCAGCAACAGGCTCAACCAGCTGCTAAAACAACATCTGTTAAATCTGTTATAAAAAGTTCCATTTGGTAAAAAAAAAAAAAAAAGAAAGTAAAATCTGATTTAAAAACAAGAAAAAGAACAAAGAGTTAAATCAAGTAAAAACTGAGTGAAGTCTGGTGGAGCTCAGGGGTCAGTTCAGGGCCCCCAGGGGCCCCTGTGTCTCCACATTAAAGACAAATGATGAGTTTCAGGTGTTAATGAGGTTAATTTTTGATAATTAATGAGATTTTAATTTAATTATTATTCAGATATTCAACAGGTTGTGGACACATGAATGGGTCAGAACATATGAAGGATTCTTTTTTACACAATAAACATGACATAACGTATATGTGACGGGACATAATGTTTATGTCATGTGACATTATGTCACCTGACGTAACGTTGCCTGACTCTACTCATATTTCAGGTTTCAGTAAGAAACACAATAAATTAATAATTGATCAGTTGATTTATTTTCCCTCTCAGCAGTTTAAAATGGTCGGTGTGTGCACAGGGTCATGTGACCTCTACAGAGAGCATCACCTCCTCTGATTGGCCAGTCTGCTGTGGAGGGGCCGAACTTTAGACAAGACTTTGTGAGGAGGGTCCGTCATGGTCGTCACGCACTTCATGTTGGCAGGGAGGGTTGTTACCGGGGTGACGGTGGGCGGGGCTCCTGTCGTTGTAGTCATTGTAGTCGTTGTTGCTGACAACGTTGTGTTTGTTGTAGATGGTGTTGTCAGTGTTGTTGTTGTTGACGTGGTAACTGTGGATGTGTTGTTTGTTACCGTGGCAACAGGTTTGTTTAGAGTTGTCTGGATCTCAGCCCTCCTGGCCAGAGCCGTCCGCAGTTTCTCCCTCATCACTTCGATCTGCTCCTGCAGCTCCTGCAGCTCACCGGGCTGGGGTGGGGCCACAGCAGGAGGCGGGGCCACAGCAGCAGGAGGCAGGGCCACAGCAGTGGAGGGCTTGGTTGCAGCTGCAGGGGGAGGAGCAGCAGTGTTGGGTTTGGCTGAGGATGAAGAGGAGGAGGAGGATGCTGAGGGGAGGGAGAGCACCAGGCTGGTGAATGACGTCGCCGGGCCACCATTCTCACACAGTTTGTTTGGCAGCCGCGGCTTGGCTGGAACCGGCCCTTCAGACTTGGCCCCACCTCCCTTGGCATCAGCGGTGGCAATACGAGCAAGCAGGCGGCGAGTGTTGAGGGTCTCCAGGTTGAAATGGACCCGTTTGAAGTCTCGGGCATCCTTGGCGGCAGCAGCAGCGGCAGCAGCATCCTTAATGGTCTCATTGTTCCATTTGGCGGAAGCTCCAGGAGGTGGCGGCGCAGGGGGACCCGGGGGGGGCTGGGACTTCTGCAGATTACAGCTAAACAGAAACAAGAACACGACCACAGTGCTGATGACATTATCTGTTCATGAGGACCATGTTAGATGGTCAAAAGCTCTGGAACAGGTGAGTAAAGGTCAACATTTTAACAATAAAAGTGAAACAATCAAACCCCAAACTAAATGAAAACAAACATTTAAAGTCAAATAAAAAGAAAAAGTAACCAAAATATGAAACTTTAATAACTTTATGACATCAGAGACGAACCTTTTCTCTTTCTCAGCTCGCTGCCGCTTTACGTCCTCATACGTCATGTTCAGAGCGCGATGGATTTTCTGTCAAACACAAACAGTCTGATCACATTTTAACTCTCGGAACATCTCGACAGCTGTTAGCATGTTCACACCTGGTAACGCCATGTGTGAACACCAGTGAACGTGTTAACAGTGAACGTGTTAACACGTTCACTGGTGTTAACACGTTCACGCCTGGTGTTAACACGTTCACTGGTCTTAACACATTCACTGGTCTTAACACGTTCACTGGTCTTAACACATTCACGCCTGGTGTTAACACATTCACAACTAGTGTTAACACGTTCACTGGTCTTAACACGTTCACTGGTGTTGACACGTTCACTGGTATTAACACGTTCACAACTAGTGTTAACACGTTCACTGGTGTTAACACGTTCACTGGTGTTGACACGTTCACTGGTGTTAACACGTTCACAACTGGTGTTAACACGTTCACTGGTGTTAACACGTTCACTGGTGTTAACACGTTCACTGGTGTTAACACATTCACAACTGGTGTTAACACGTTCACTGGTGTTAACACGTTCACTGGTGTTAACACATTCACAACTGGTGTTAATACGTTCACTGGTGTTAACACGTTCACTGATGTTAACACGTTCACAACTGGTGTTAACATGTTCAAAACTGGTGTTAACACGTTCACAACTGGTGTTAACATGTTCAAAACTGGTGTTAATACGTTCACTGGTGTTAACACGTTCACTGATGTTAACACGTTCACAACTGGTGTTAACATGTTCAAAACTGGTGTTAACACTTTCACAACTGGTGTTAACACGTTCACAACTGGTGTTAACATGTTCAAAACTGGTGTTAATACGTTCACTGGTGTTAACACGTTCACTGATGTTAACACGTTCACAACTGGTGTTAACATGTTCAAAACTGGTGTTAACACGTTCACAACTGGTGTTAACATGTTCAAAACTGGTGTTAATACATTCACTGGTGTTAACAGGTTCACAACTGGTGTTAACGCGTTCACTGGTTTTAACACGTTCACACCTGGTGTTAACTCGTTCACTGGTGTTAACACGTTCACAACTAGTGTTAATACATTCAGTTGGGCCTTTGTGAAAACAGCCACAGTTGCCAGAAAGAACACCAAAAAGGATGGTGAAGAGAAAAAGAAAACCAAAAGGAACAACATAGTGATTCCATATGTGTCTGGGATATCTGAAAAACTCAGGAGGGTTTTCAACAAGCATCACATCCCTGTACACCTCAAACCCAGTAACACACTCAGACAGAAATTGGTGCATCCCAAAGATCGCACACCACATACACAGAAAAGCAATCTGGTGTATGCTGTCCAATGCAACAAGGACTGCAAGGATTTATACATTGGTGAAACCAAACAACCACTAAACAGACGCATGGCTCAACACAGGAGACCTAACTCTTCAGGTCTAGACTCAGCTGTCTATCTACACCTTAAGGAGAAGGCACACTCCTTTGAAGACAGCAATGTCCACATTCTAGACAGAGAGGACAGATGGTTTGAGAGAGGAGATAAGGAAGCCATCTACGTCAAAATGGAGAAACCCACTCTAAACAGAGGAGGAGGCCTGAGACACAACCTCTCTCCTATTTACAATGCTGTTATTTCATCTTTGCCCAGGAAATTCAACAACTTGACCTCCAAAAACAACAGTGTTTCACATTCATGTAACTCTAACGACTGTGGTCCACAGTCCTTTGTCTCTAACGAAGGTCACTCATACCTGGTTTCGGGTCACACCCAGTGATCAACGACTCCAAACGACTGTTGTCAATCTGATTGGAGCACTCATGAATTTGAACACATCCACAGAGGTTAAATACCTGGGGTTCCCACCATTTAGTTAGACTAGCTCAGACTAGTCTGACAGGCATGAACTGATGAAGCTTCTTGGATGAGAAGCGAAACGTCTTCAAAAAGACTTTTAAAAAAGTCCAGTTGCTTTCGATTTAATCTTTTCCTGAGAATACGTTCACTAGTGTTAACACGTTCACTGATGTTAACACGTTTGCAACTGGTGTTAACATGTTCAAAACTGGTGTTGACACATTCACTGGTGTTAACACGTTCACAACTGGTGTTAACATGTTCAAAACTGGTGTTAACACGTTCACTGATGTTAACACGTTCACAACTGGTGTTAACATGTTCAAAACTGGTGTTAACACGTTCACAACTGGTGTTAACACGTTCACTGGTTTTAACACGTTCACACCTGGTGTTAACACGTTCACTGGTGTTAACACGTTCACAACTAGTGTTAATACGTTCACTAGTGTTAACACGTTCACTGATGTTAACACGTTCACAACTGGTGTTAACATGTTCAAAACTGGTGTTAATACGTTCACTGATGTTAACACGTTCACAACTGGTGTTAACATGTTCAAAACTGGTGTTAATACGTTCACTGATGTTAACACATTCACAACTGGTGTTAACATGTTCAAAACTGGTGTTAACACGTTCACTGATGTTAACACGTTCACAACTGGTGTTAACATGTTCAAAACTGGTGTTAACACGTTCACAACTGGTGTTAACACGTTCACTGGTTTTAACACGTTCACACCTGATGTTAACACGTTCACTGGTGTTAACATGTTCACAACTAGTGTTAATACGTTCACTAGTGTTAACACGTTCACTGATGTTAACACGTTCACAACTGGTGTTAACATGTTCAAAACTGGTGTTAACACATTCACTGGTGTTAACACGTTCATGCCTGGTGTTAACATGTTCACAACTGGTGTTAACACGTTCAAAACTAGTGTTAATACGTTCACTGGTGTTAACAGGTTCACTGGTGTTAACATGTTCACTGGTGTTAACACGTTCAAAACTGGTGTTAATACGTTCACTGGTGTTAACAGGTTCACTGGTGTTAACATGTTCACTGGTGTTAACACGTTCAAAACTGGTGTTAATACGTTCACTACTGTTAACACGTTCAAAACTGGTGTTAACACGTTCACTAGTGTTAACACGTTCAAAACTGGTGTTAATACGTTCACTGGTGTTAACAGGTTCACTGGTGTTAACATGTTCACTGGTGTTAACACATTCAAAACTGGTGTTAACAAGTTCACTGGTGTTAACACGTTCACTGCTGTTAACACGTTCGCAACTGGTGTTAACATGTTCAAAACTGGTGTTGACACATTCGCTGGTGTTAACACGTTCACTGATGTTAACACGTTCACAGCTGGTGTTAACATGTTCAAAACTGGTGTTAACATGTTCACTGATGTTAACACGTTCACAACTGGTGTTAACATGTTCAAAACTGGTGTTAACACGTTCACAACTAGTGTTAACACATTCACTGGTTTTAAAACGTTCACACCTGGTGTTAACACGTTCACTGGTGTTAACACGTTCACAACTAGTGTTAATATGTTCACTAGTGTTAACACGTTCACTGATGTTAACACGTTCACAACTGGTGTTAACATGTTCAAAACTGGTGGAAACACATTCACTGGTGTTAACACGTTCATGCCTGGTGTTAACATGTTCAAAACTGGTGGTAACACATTCACTGGTGTTAACACGTTCACTGGTGTTAACACGTTCACAACTAGTGTTAATACGTTCACTAGTGTTAACACGTTCACTGATGTTAACACGTTCACAACTGGTGTTAACATGTTCAAAACTGGTGGTAACACATTCACTGGTGTTAACACGTTCACAACTAGTGTTAATACGTTCACTAGTGTTAACACGTTCACTGATGTTAACACGTTCACAACTGGTGTTAACACGTTCAAAACTAGTGTTAATATGTTCACTGGTGTTAACATGTTCACTGGTGTTAACACGTTCAAAACTGGTGTTAATACGCTCACTGGTGTTAACAGGTTCACTGGTGTTAACATGTTAAAAACTGGTGTTAATACGTTCACTAGTGTTAACACGTTCAAAACTGGTGTTAACACGTTCACTAGTGTTAACACATTCACTGGTATTAACACGTTCACAACTGGTGTTAACAAGTTCACTAGTTTTAAACACATTCAAAACTGGTGTTAATACGTTCAAAATTGGTATTAACACGTTCACTGGTGTTAACACATTCACAACTGGTGTTAACATGTTCAAAACTGGTGTTAACACGTTCACTGATGTTAACACGTTCACAACTGGTGTTAACATGTTCAAAACTGGTGTTAACACGTTCACAACTGGTGTTAACACGTTCACTGGTTTTAACACGTTCACACCTGATGTTAACACGTTCACTGGTGTTAACATGTTCACAACGGATGTTGACACGTTCACTAGTGTTTACACGTTCACTGGTGTTAACACGTTCATGCCTGGTGTTAACATGTTCACAACTGGTGTTAACACGTTCAAAACTGGTGTTAATATGTTCACTGGTGTTAACACGTTCAAAACCGGTGTTAACATGTTCAAAACTGGTGTTGATACGTTCACTAGTGTTAACACGTTCACTGGTGTTAACACGTTCAAAACTGGTGTTAACATGTTCAAAACTGGTGTTAACACATTCACTGGTGTTAACACGTTCACTGGTGTTAATATGTTCACTGGTGTTAACACTTTCAAAACTGGTGTTGATACGTTCACTAGTGTTCACACGTTCACTAGTTTTAACACGTTCACTAGTGTTAACACGTTCACTGGTGTTAACACGTTCACTAATGTTAACACGTTCACTGGTGTTAACACGCTCACTGGTATTAACACGTTCAAAACTGGTGTTGATACGTTCACGAGTGTTCACACGTTCACTAGTGTTAACATGTTCACTGGTGTTAACACGTTCACTAATGTTAACACGTTCACTGGTGTTAACACATTCAAAACTCGTGTTGATACGTTCACTAGTATTAACACATTCACTGGTGTTAACACATTCACTAGTATTAACACGTTCACTAGTGTTAACACATTCACTGGTGTTAACACGTTCACTGGTGTTAACACATTCACAAGTGTTAAAACGTTCACTGGTGTTAAAAGGTTCAAAACTCGTGTTGATATGTTCACTAGTGTTAACACATTCAAAACTGGTGTTAACACGTTCACTAGTGTTAACATGATCACTGGTGTTAACACGTTCACTAGTGTTAACACGTTCACTGGTGTTAACACATTCAAAACTGGTGTCAACACGTTCACTAGTGTTAACATGTTCACTGGTGTTAACAGGTTCAAAACTCGTGTTGATATGTTCACTAGTGTTAACACGTTCACTGGTGTTAACACGTTCAAAACTGGTGTTAATACGTTCACTGGTGTTAACACTTTCACTGGTGTTAACACATTCGCTAGTGTTAACACGTTCACTGGTGTTAACATGTTAAAAACTGGTGTTAATATGTTCACTGGTGTTAACACATTCAAAACTGGTGTCAACACGTTCACTAGTGTTAACATGTTCACTGGTGTTAACAGGTTCAAAACTCGTGTTGATATGTTCACTAGTGTTAACACGTTCACTGGTGTTAACACGTTCAAAACTGGTGTTAATACGTTCACTGGTGTTAACACTTTCACTGGTGTTAACACGTTCGCTAGTGTTAACACGTTCACTGGTGTTAACATGTTAAAAACTGGTGTTAATATGTTCACTGGTGTTAACACGTTCGAAACTGGTGTTAATACGTTCACTGGTGTTAACACGTTCACAACTAGTGTTACCACGTTCACTGGTGTTAACACGTTCACAACTAGTGTTAACACGTTCACTGGTGTTAACACGTTCACTGGTGTTAACACGTTCACTGGTGTTAACACGTTCACGCCTGTTGTTAACAGATTCACTGGTGTTAACACGTTCACAACTGGTGTTAACACGTTCACTGGTTTTAACACATTCACACCTGGTGTTAACACGTTCACTGGTGTTAACACGTTCACAACTAGTGTTAACATGTTCACTGGTGTTAACATATTCACTGGTGTTAACATGTTCACTGGTGTTAACATGTTCACTGGTGTTAATAAGTTCACTGGTGTTAACACGTTCACACCTGTTGTTAACACATTCACTAGTGTTAACACGTTCACTGGTGTTAATAAGTTCACTGGTGTTAACACGTTCACGCCCGTTGTTAACACATTCACTAGTGTTAACACATTCACTGGTGTTAACACGTTCACTGGTGTTAACACGTTCACTTGTGTTAATAAGTTCACTGGTGTTAACACATTCACGCCTGTTGTTAACACATTCACTAGTGTTAACATGTTCACAACTGGTGTTAATACGTTCACTGGTGTTAACACGTTCACAACTAGTGTTAATACGTTCACTGGTGTTAACACATTCACTGGTGTTAACACGTTCACTGGTGTTAATAAGTTCACTGGTGTTAACACGTTCACGCCAGTTGTTAACAGATTCACTGGTGTTAACACGTTCACAACTGGTGTTAACACGTTCACTGGTTTTAACACATTCACACCTGGTGTTAACACGTTCACTGGTGTTAACACGTTCACAACTAGTGTTAACATGTTCACTGGTGTTAACATATTCACTGGTGTTAACATGTTCACTGGTGTTAACATGTTCACTGGTGTTAATAAGTTCACTGGTGTTAACACGTTCACGCCTGTTGTTAACACATTCACTAGTGTTAACACGTTCACTGGTGTTAATAAGTTCACTGGTGTTAACACGTTCACTGGTGTTAACACATTCACTGGTGTTAACACGTTCACTGGTGTTAACACATTCACTGGTGTTAACAAGTTCACTGGTGTTAACAAGTTCACTGGTGTTAACACGTTCACTTGTGTCAATAAGTTCACTGGTGTTAACACGTTCACGCCTGTTGTTAACACATTCACTAGTGTTAACATGTTCACAACTGATGTTAATACGTTCACTGGTGTCAACACGTTCACAACTAGTGTTAATACGTTCACTGGTGTTAACACGTTCACTGGTTAGTTAATAAGTTCACTGGTGTTAACACGTTCACGCATGTTGTTAACAGATTCACTGGTGTTAACACGTTCACAACTAGTGTTAATACGTTCACTGGTGTTAACACATTCACTGGTGTTAACACGTTCACTGGTGTTAATAAGTTCACTGGTGTTTAACACGTTCACAGCCAGTTGTTAACAGATTCACTGGTGTTAACACGTTCACAACTGGTGTTAACACGTTCACTGGTTTTAACACATTCACACCTGGTGTTAACACGTTCACTGGTGTTAACACATTCACAACTAGTGTTAACATGTTCACTGGTGTTAACATATTCACTGGTGTTAACATGTTCACTGGTGTTAACATGTTCACTGGTGTTAAAAGTTCACTGGTGTTAACACGTTCACGCCTGTTGTTAACACATTCACTAGTGTTAACACGTTCACTGGTGTGTAATAAGTTCACTGGTGTTAACACGTTCACGCCTGTTGTTAACACATTCACTAGTGTTAACACATTCACTGGTGTTAACACGTTCACTGGTGTTAACACATTCACTGGTGTTAACAAGTTCACTGGTGTTAACACGTTCACTTGTGTTAATAAGTTCACTGGTGTTAACACGTTCACGCCTGTTGTTAACACATTCACTAATGTTAACATGTTCACAACTGGTGTTAACACGTTCACTGGTTTTAACACGTTCACACCTGTGTTACCACGTTCACTGGTGTTAAAACGTTCACTAGTGTTAACACGTTCACTAGTATTAACACGTTCAAAGCTCGTGTTGATACGTTTACTAGTATTAACACGTTCACTGGTGTTAACACGTTCACTAGTGTTAACACGTTCACTGGTGTTAACACATTCACTAGTGTTAACACGTTTACTGGTGTTAACACGTTCAAAGCTCGTGTCGATACGTTCACTATATTAACACGTTCAACTGGTGTTAACACGTTCACTAGTGTTAACACGTTCACTGGTGTTAACACGTTCACTAGTGTTAACACGTTCACTGGTGTTAACACATTCACTGGTGTTAATAAGTTCACTGGTGTTAACACGTTCACTGGTGTTAACACGTTCACTAGTGTTAACACGTTCACTAGTATTAACACGTTCAAAACTCGTGTTGATACGTTCACTAGTGTTAACACGTTCACTGGTGTTAACACGTTCACTAGTGTTAACACGTTCACTGGTGTTAACACATTCACTGGTGTTAACAAGTTCACTGGTGTTAATCAGACACGTTGTTCAGCAACGTGTTGTTTAACACATTCACATGTGTTAACATGTTTCACAAACTGAGTGTTAATACACGTTCACTGGTTTTAACACGTTCACACCTGTGTTACCACGTTCACTGGTGTTAAAACGTTCACTAGTGTTAACACGTTCACTAGTATTAACACGTTCAAAGCTCTGTGTTAAACGTTCACTAGTATTAACACGTTCACTGGTGTTAACACGTTCACTAGTGTTAACACGTTGACGGTGTTAACACGTTCACTAGTGTTAACACGTTATACTGGTGTTAACACGTTCACTGGTGTTAACACGTTCACTGTGTTGACACGTTCACTGGTGTTAACAAGTTCAGTGGTGTTAACACTTCAATGCCTGTGTTAACATGTTCACCGGTGTTAACACGTTCACTGGTGTTAACATGTTCAAAACTGATGTTAATAGTTCACTAGTGTTAACACGTCACTAGTGTTAACACGTTCACAACTGGTATTAACACGTTCACAACTGGTGTTAACACATTCACAGCCTGTGTCAACACTTCACTGGTATTAACACGTTCACTAGTGTTAACACGTTCACACCTGGTATTAACACATTCACAACTGGTGTTAACACGTTTACAACTGGTGGTAACACGTTCAAAACTGGTGTTAACACATTCACTAGTGTTAACACATTCACAACTGGTATTAACACGTTCACAACTGGTGTTAACACGTTCACAACTGGTGTTAACACCTGGTGTACATGGTGTTATTAAATATTCATGTGTTGTGAACACATCTCACCTGTGAGGTGTGAAGCCAGTACTTCAGGTTCTGTCGACGGCGGATATGCGGCAGGACGAGTTGGTAGAAACGTGTTCACCTGCTAGAGTCAGCAAAGCTCCCCACTTCCAACACACAACAACACCAAAGGTCCTGAGAAATGACTGATCCCCATTAAAGATCTGACAGAGAGAGAAGAAAGCAAAGAGTCAGAGAAGAAGAAACTTCAGCTGCTACCAAAATCCCAGAGACAATTTTTTTTTACAACATTAAGAGTCAGAAGAAGAGAAGAAGGCCAAGACAGAGAAAAGAAAAAGTAGAAAGAGAGTAGAAAGCAATACAGCAGAGAGATGAAATAGAAAAAAAAGCAGAGGAAGGAAACTGAAGAGAAGTGATGAAGGTGGACCATCAGTATAACATCAACATAATGTTTAATATAACCTTAGTATAAATCAGTAACGTTAATATAACTTAGTATAACGTCACTATGCCTTCGGTATGATGCGGTATGACGGTGGTACAACATCTGTATGACGTCAGTATATCAGTATAACATTGGTGTGACATCAGTATGACGTCGTTAAACATCGGTACAACGTCGGTATGAATGTCAGTATAACATCAGTACAACGTTAATGTAACTTTAATATAAATCAGTATAACGTTAATATAACTTTAGTATAATGTCAGTATAATTAATATACATGTTAATATAACATCAGTATAACATAGTAAACATCAGTATAACGTTAATATAACGTCAGTATGACATTAATATAATTTTAGTATAATGTCAGTATAACATCAGTACAACGTTAATGTAACTTTAGTATAACATCAGTATAACGTTAATATAACGTCAGTATGACATTAATATAATTTTAGTATAATGTCAGTATAACATCAGTACAACGTTAATGTAACTTTAGTATAACATCAGTATAACGTTAATATAACGTCAGTATGACATTAATATAATTTTAGTATAATGTCAGTATAACATCAGTATAACATTAATATAACTTTAGTATAATGTCAGTATAACATCTGTATAACGTCAGTATAACGTTAATATAACTTTAATACAACGTCAGTATAACATTAATATAACTTTAGTATAATGTCAGTATAACATCAGTACAACGTTAATATAACTTTAGTATAATGTCAGTATAACATCAGTATAACGTTAATATAACGTCCGTATAACGTCAGTGTAACGTTAATATAACGTCAGTATAACGTCAGTAGAACGTTAATATAACGTCAGTAGAACGTTAATACAACGTCAGTATAACATTAATATAACGTTGATACAACTTTAGTATGATGTCAGTATAACATCAGTATAATGTTAATATAACATCAGTATAATGTCAGTATAACGTTAATATAATGTCAGTATGACATTAATATAATTTTAGTATAATGTCAGTATAACATCAGTATAATGTTAATATAACGTCAGTTTAACGTCAGTATAACGTTAATATAACGTCAGTATGACATTAATATAATTTTAGTATAATGTCAGTATAACATCAGTACAACGTTAATGTAACTTTAGTATAACATCAGTATAACGTTAATATAACTTTAGTATAATGTCAGTATAACATCCGTATAACGTCAGTATAACGTTAATATAACGTTAATACAACGTCAGTATAACATTAATATAACTTTAGTATAATGTCAGTATAACATCAGTATAACGTTAATACAACTTTAGTATAATGTCAGTATAACATCAGTACGTTAATGTAACTTTAGTATAACATCAGTATAACGTTAATATAACTTTAGTATAATGTCAGTATAACATCAGTATAACGTTAATATAACGTCCGTACAACGTCAGTATAACATCAGTATAACGTTAATACAACTTTAGTATAATGTCAGTATAACATCAGTTTAATGTTAATATAACTTAGTATAACATCAGTATAACGTCAGTATAATGTTAATGTAACTTTAGTATAACGTCAGTATAACGTTAATGTAACTTTAGTATAATGTCATATAACGTTAATTAACATCAGTATAACGTAATACAATTCAGTATAACTTACTATAACTTTAGTATAATGTCAGTATAACATCAGTACAACGTTAATGTAACTTTAGTATAACATCAGTATAACGTTAATATAACTTTAGTATAACGTCAGTATAACATCAGTATAACGTTAATATAACTTTAGTATAACATCAGTATAACGTCAGTATAATGTTAATAAAACTTTAGTATAACATCAGTATAATGTTAATATAACTTTAGTATAATGTCAGTATAACATCAGTATAACATTAATGTAACTTTAGTATAACCTCAGTATAACATCAGTATAACGTTAATGTAACTTTAGTATAACGTCAGTATAACATCAGTATAACGTTAATATAACTTTAGTATAACGTCAGTATAACATCAGTCTAACGTTAATGTAACTTTAGTATAACGTCAGTATAACGTTAATATAACTTTAGTATGTCAGTATAACATCAGTATAACGTTAATGTAACTTTAGTATAACGTCAGTATAACATCAGTATAATGTTAATGTAACTTTAGTATAACGTCAGTATAACGTTAATGTAACTTTAGTATAATGTCAGTATAACGTCAGTATAACGTTAATGTAACATTGTCGCTATGATGTTGGTATAACGTCGCTATGATGTTGGTATAACGTCGCTATGATGTTGTTATAAACGTCGGTTTAACATCGGTATAACGTTTCTATGATGTTGGTATAACATTGGTATGATGTCAGTATGATGTTGGTTATAACGTCGGTATAACATCGGTATAACGTTTCTATGATGTTGGTATAACATTGGTATGATGTCGGTATGATGTCGGTATAACGTCGCTATGATGTTGGTATAACGGTATAACGTCGGTATAATGTTTCTTTGATGTTGGTATAACCTTGGTATAACGTTTCTATGATGTTGGTATAACCTCGGTATAACGTCAGTATAACGTTTCTATGATGTTGGTATAACGTTGGTATAATGTCGGTATAACGTTGCTATGATGTTGGTATAACGTCGCTCTGATGTCGGTATAACGTCGCTCTGATGTCGGTATAACGTCGCTATGATGTCGGTATAACATTTCTTTGATGTCAGTATAACATCGCTATGATGTCGGTATAACGTTGCTACGATGTCGGTATAACATCGCTATGATGTCGGTATAACGTTGCTACGATGTCGGTATAACGTCGGTATAACATTTGTATGATGTCGGTATAAACGTCGCTATGATGTTGATATAACGTTGGTATGATGTCGGTATAACGTCGCTCTGATGTTGGTATAACGTCGCTATGATGTCGGTATAACCTCGCTATGATGTTGGTATAACGTCGGTATAACGTTTCTGTGATGTTGGTATAACGTTGGTCTGATGTCGGTATAACGTCGCTCTGATGTCAGGATAACGTCAGTGTACAATTCTTCTATTCTTTGTTTATATTGCTTGTTTGCTATTTATTGTCTCTTTTTTTTTTCACTGATGCTTCTTATTTTTTGCTATCCACTTTGCTGCTGTAATGCTGGAAATTTCCCCACTGTGGGACTAATAAAGGAATATCTTATCTTATCTTATCTTATCTTAACGTTCCACCTTTTGCTGACTCTGATACTAAATCACATGACTTTATTTCTCTTTCTTTCTCTGTCTCTCTCAGCCTGAGGGGCTAACGTTAGCAAACATGAGTAAAAAAAAAACAAACAAACAACACAAACAATGAACTATGCAAGCTCATTAGCACACCAAGGGCGCTGTTAACGCTGTTAAAACATATCTGCAACATTCATACAGCTTCTGGTTCACAGAGGAAATGAAAGTAGGTCCAGCTGAGAACACCAGTCCTTTTCATTAACAGTCGCCATGGAGACACGACCAATATAAATACAAGTGACCGTGACCGTCTTCTCCAAACCCGACATTAACTGTGTTCGAAACCGCATACTAACCTACTGTATACTTCCATACCCATACTATCCATACTCCATACTGCATACCCAATCGATCAGACAGTATGCAAAGCGTTTACACTACAGCATACTACATGATAACCCACAATGCATTGCGCTCCTACCCGAGCCGAAATCGACAGGCTGAAGCTGATTTCACTTTAGCTCTAAACTCTTTAAATATATCACTTTATTGAGATTTTTTTTTAAATCAGGCAAGAAAGTGGCCGTTTAGATCTCGAATGTGTCGTTTATTTGTCCAAATACCAACCGTTTACAATTTTGTTCGGACGAATTCGGAGAAATTTAAGCTAGCCGCAGTGAGCAACGCACTTCCGGTTATTTTCACAAAATAAAACACCCCTTTCCCTTTCTCATACAAAAAAACCATAGTAATAAATCAGTGCTTTTACTTTGAAAACAAGAAGCGAACCTACCCATCTTGCTTGACACCGCCGTTTGGATTGATCTCGTCCCGTTAAGCAGTCATGATCCCTTACCGGCGGAGAGTCTTGTCGGCTATGAGACGAAGATCGGCCCCCGCCTTCGGTACATCATGGTCGCTATCGACTTGGGCTTGTTGTCAGATCTAAGTTACTTGTATTTATTTTATTTTTTAAACTTTTTTAATCAATGTAAATCCAATGAGAAATCGCTAACATAACATACCTCCAAGCATAAAAATTGGAGGGAAAATTACTCAGCTTGGTAAATTTACATCATTAAGAAACAAAGTCATTGTGAATTGAATAAAGTTTATTAAAGTTCATTAAAATAAATAAATAATAAATAATATATAACAAAATATAGGGTTAGGGTGAGGGTTAGACGTCACGTCGCGTTACATCTTGGGTAATATTGTGAGTGTGAGTAGTAAGCTCATGATGAATACTCAATATTTCTGGCGAATGCAGTATGCATCCGGGAACTTCTTGCATACTCAAAAATCGCATACTGCCAGTGTAGACACACTGCATACTCAAAGAGTTAGTATGAGTAGTAAGTAAGTATGCGGTTTCGAACACAGCCATTGAGTCTGTTCTCGCATTTTCTTTGATCTGTTGGTCTAAAAAAACTGATCTTTATGAAAGAGTGAAGGTCGGCTTTGAAATGCTGCTGATGTAGGTGGAGACGGTGGTTGTCGATCGTGATTGATCGATTATTACTCTGAAATTGAACTTAGAGCCACTTATATTTTCCTGAGCCCACGGTCAGTGCCTCCGTCCCCCTCTGAAAGACGGTGTGTCGCCTTTTTGTGTGTCTGTTGTTTTTCTCTCTCATTGTAAAACCCAGTCGCCTCCAGGGACAAATACAGATGAGGTTCTTGTTCACAGGCCGCCACAAGAGGGAGCTCTTAGCATCGGGCAGAACAGGAAACAGTTTCTTCTCAGGTGGATGTGAACTAAATATTTAAAAACACTACGTGATCTCCTTCATTCCCAGAATGCACCTGGAGAGTCAGTTCAGGATCCTGAAGAGTAGAACGTGATCCTAAAGAGCAGAACGTGATCCTAAAGAGCAGAACGTGATCCTGAAGAGCAGAACGTGATCCTGAAGACAGAACCTGATCCTAAAGAGCAGAACCTGATCCTGAAGACAGAACCTGATCCTGAAGAGCAGAACCTGATCCTGAAGAACAGAACGTGATCCTAAAGAGCAGAACGTGATCCTGAAGAGCAGAATGTGATCCTGAAGAGCAGAACGTGATCCTGAAGAGCAGAACTTGATCCTAAAAAGCAGAACGTGATCCTGAAGTGCAGAACCTGATCCTAAAGAACAGAACCTGATCCTAAAGAGCAGAACGTGATCCTGAAGAGCAGAACGTGATCCTGAAGAGCAGAACTTGATCCTAAAGAGCAGAACGTGATCCTGAAGTGCAGAACCTGATCCTGCTGGTGTTCTTTATCTGATTCCTCAGACTGTCAGTGACTAAGAGTGACCTGCAGGGGGCAGCAACTGAACACTGAAACTGCACTACAGACACTCACATACAGTCTGTACATCAGGTGGTACAAATACACACTGTGTTCTCCCTGTGTTCCCACTGTGTTCTCACTGTGTTCTCACTGTCTCTCTCTGACATGTTTTGACTTGATTTGATCATACTTTCATATGTGTGTAGAGGAACATGTATAGACGTTCTGAGATGTACCTCGGTGACGGCAAACACTCGGTTCCCACAGGGAACCACTTTGTACCACTTGTCGTGAAGCAGGTCCATGTAGCCCTCAGATTTATATCTGCTGATGAACTCTGAGATGTTTGAGGTCAGAGGAGAGTTCTGAGGCAGGCCAATACCATAACCTGTAAACAACAAACAATAAACAACAGGCTGATATCATAACCTGTCAACAACGAACGATAACCACAGCTGATACATAACTGTAATAACAAACAATAACAACAATAAACAAAGCTGATCCAGTAACCGGTAAAAATTCAACAATAAATGACAAACAATAAAAAACATTAAACAGGACCTGTGAACCTGTGAACAACCATCAACAATGACAATCAACAGACAACAGGCAATAAGTAACCTGTATACAACAACAAAATCAACAACAAACAATTAAAAACAATAAACATGCTGATACAGTAACCTGTAAATAATCAGTGATAAACAATAAACAACAAACAAACAAAAAACAATGAACAGGCTGATACCATAACCTGTAAACAAACAACAATCAATAATGAACAAACAACAAAAAACAATAAACCACAGGTTTATTGTTTATTGTTGATATATGACCTGTAAACAATAAATTACAAACAATCAAAAGTAAACAAACAGTCAGCAACAATGAACAACAGTCCAATCCAGCGACCTGTAAATAACAAACAACAAAAAAAATTAATAATAGGCCAATATCTTAGGCTGATATCATAACCTGTAAACTACAAACAATCAACAGATAATTAGACAATAAACAATAGAAACCAAACAATGAAAACAATAAACAGGCTTATACTGTAACCTGTAAACAAAAACAATAATCAGAACCAAAAAACAATGAACATCAGGCCAATACCATAAACTGTTAACAGTCAACAACAAACAATAAACATATAAACAACAATAAACAACAGGTAACCTGTAAAGAACAAGCTGTAAACAACAAACAATAAACAACAGGCTGACACATAACCTGTAAGCAACAAACAACAATCAACAACAAAAAATAAACACTTTAAACAAGCTGATCCAGTCAACATGTAAACAATCAACACTAAACAACAAACAATAAAAAAACAATAAATAGGCTGATATCGTAACCTGTAAACAATCAACAATAGACAAACAACAAAAATAATAAACAGAGGCTTATATGTGGTAGAATCAAAGTTGAGATAAAATATGCTTTTATTTTGAAGGACTGGTAAACAGGAAGTAGTGCTGATCACAGCAGCTTTTGTTCGTAGTGGCCAGCTGAGAGCATGTTAAGTGAGCTAAATAAAGAGTTGGAAGTTAACCCGAAAGAACCGTCTGCTGGAGTCATTAATGCCTAACGCGACAGATACATGACCTGTAAACAATAAACTACAAACAATCAACAATAAACAATCAACAACAATAAACAACAGGCTGATACTAGAATCTGTAAACTGTCAACAATACACAATCAACAACAATAAACAATAGTGCGATATCACAACCTGTAAATAACAAACAATAAGCAACAAACAATAGGCTGATGCCATTACTTGTAAACAATCAACAACAATAAACAAGACACTGATTCTGTAACCAACAAACAATGAACAGGTAAATCCTGTAACCTGTAAATAACAAACAATAAACATTGATTCATTCATTATCTATAACCACTTATTCTTGAAGGGTTGGGGGGGGTGGAGCCTATCACAGCTGACATCGGATGAGAGGCGGGGTACCTGCTGGACATGCCACCAGTTCATCACAGGACAGACACGCTCACATTCACGCCTGAGGGCAATTTACAGTCACTGGTCAACTGGTTATGCTGTCTTTGGACTGAGGGGGGAAGCCGGAGATCCCGGAGAGAACCCTCACAGACACGAGGAGAACATGTAAACTCTGCACAGACACAAACACCCCAGCCCCCAGCCGGCCAGGGGATTCGAACTCAGGACCTTTTTACTCTGAGGCAGCAGTGCTAACCACTGCACCACTGTGCCACTCACAAACAATAAACAACAATAAACAATAGGCTTGTTCTGTAACCTGTAAACAATAAACAATAAACAACAATACAGAAGAGGCTGATCCTGTAACCTGTAAACAACAAAGAACAAACAGGTTCCCCAACTAAATCCAATGAGGCCAGCAGGAGGCGCTGTTCTACTCAACATACATCAACAAAAACGTCAATGGTTCAGTCACTCAATAATCAATAACAACAATAAAAAAATACTAATCAGTTGCTATTGTTTACCTATTGATGCTTATTGGATTTATGTTTTCTTTTTTTTTCAACACTGACTGGGGGGACTGAAACTGGTTTTAATGGTCACATTGTTGTGTGTCAGATTAACTTTAAGAAACATTTAATAACGTCTTTACTGTCGTGTTTTTACAGCAACATGTTGCTGCTGTGTCTTCATTAAAACAGGAGCTCTGGAATTAACAAGTCTGACAGTTTGACCCAACTGAACCAAATACACTGTTCAAATACTGAACTCTACATTTCAAAATAAAAGTTCAGTTTGATTTACACGATTAACAAGTTCATCTGTGGAGTCAGCATATGGTATGTATGCTGTATATACAATGTATATAATACTGTACATAGAGTGTGGGTCTCTGCTGTACAGACTGCATGCTTTGTAAAGTTGTATAAATAAAGTTGAGTTGAAGTGTTTGAGACGCTGCAGGAGGAAAAACTGTCTGAGTGAGTCTTTAAACTGTTAAACTGTCAGAGCGTCTGCAGGGGCTCATCTGATTGGACGAGATGATGAAACTTCATGAAACACGTTTAAATAAGAAGTGAACTGGAGATTAACCCAGAAACACAAACACACACACTCAGACACACAAACACACACACACACAGAGTGTGTGTCTCACCTTCGATGGCAAACGGTTTCCCAACAGTTGCCAGTTTACAGTCAGCGTCGATGGAAACTTCATAGTCAAGCAGAGCTTTGTCCATGATGAAGGCGTCGAGCTGAGGAGGATCTGTCCTTCAACACAGAGCAACACTGTTACTACAGCAACTACAGCAACTACAGCAACCAGCAACACACAGTAAACCACAGCAACTACTGCTACAGACTACACTACACAGAGCGGCAGGTTGGGTTCTACTCTGTCCTCTCATGTTCTCTTGTTCGTTCTGATGGGTTCTCTTACTTGAGGGTAGCAACCCCTTCAGGTGTCGTTGGCTCGTTGAAGCGTCTCATGTACTCGTGCATCTCTGGAAAACTCTTCTTCATGTAATCTTCGGCACTGCTCTCCCTCACTGTGCCAAAACGAAAACCCCATGATGGATGATGCAGCTGACACCAACAAAGAAGAAGAAGAAGAAGAAGAAGAAGAAGAAGAATTTAACAGATTATTTACAGACTTTATAGAAACATGAGAAACTCTTCAGATCATTGAATGTCTATAAAGATGGATGACATGATAACATCTGAACGCCCCCTAGTGGCTGGGTCAATGTTAGCAGATGGGACACGGACCAAACCAAAACATCAAAGTAATGTGTTTTTTCTTCTCATCAGTTTGGTTTTAATTAGTTCTCTGTCATGATTGACAGCTGAGCTCTGTGTGGGCAGGGCCTCGATACTACAGCTCCTCCCCCAATCACTACTGCACAAACTCCAGATAACATCACCAGAACAAAATGGTGGCACTTGTATCAGGGAGATTTTGGATTCATTTTGTTCAGTGGGAGGAAGCAGAGACGCAGTGGCAGCCATCTTTGTTTAAAGTCTGGATCAGATGTCTCAGATGGAAAAAAATGTTCATAAAATGTAAATACTGAAAATGATTTTCAGTCACTGTTTGACTGGTGGTCACATGATGTTGGCACGTCCAATCACGATCCACCTGAACCTGAATTCAAAAACCTTTAAATACATTGATAATAAACACGTTGGGTTAACTTTTATTCATTATGGGATGTGTTGGGTGACGTTCAGACAATGTTCAGATAACACTGAGCCTGTTTGCTGCAGCTGCTCTGTGAGTCTCTGTACATTAAAAATAAAAAGTTAATCACGCACAGATGGATGTCCCATTAACCGCCCCCCCCACCCCCCACCCCACCTCCCAGCAGCCCCGGCTGTTTAAACACTCGTTTCATGCTTCAGTCAGCTGCTGAATTAAAAGTGTAATTAGGACGAGGCAGGTGACCCACAGAACAAATGTAATCATTCATTCAGTGAGCAGAAACACAGCGAATAAACACAGTAATGTTTTTATCTTTGTGACTTCTATTAACTCTGAATAATGAACGATTAGATCATCATCGTCGTCATCATCATCACGGAGATGTCCCTGTGGTCCACCGCACTGTCTTCTCCTCATTACTATCATCCTTCATGTCTTCATGTCTTTACTGTTTATACTGACTGGACAGAAACTGGTTTGACAAACCGGTTTTAACTGAAACTGATCACCAGTTGAAAAATAGGTCCAAACGTCTGTGCACAGAACCACACAGAGTGAAAGCTGCACTCATCAATATTTAAAGATGTTTCTGTGAGAGCAGCTGAGTCAGTCTGATCATCACCAACAGAACAGAGAAGAGTTCAACTATTTTAATGGATTTTAGAAGCATTTCTGTTGAAATTCTCTTTACATTCTGACAGTAATCAATAAATCAAATGATATGACAATAAAGAACAAAAAAATCTGGTACATGTTGCCATCACAGACCTGCAACCATCCAATCATTTTGAAAGGTAACAAGCTGAGGAATATGAATCCATTATATTTAAACATATTTTTGTTACCATGCCAGAGTCAAATGAAGATGCACTAAAGGAAATTTTTTTTTATCCTCACCTAGTAAAAAAAAATCTAAAATTTAAAACATAATTACCATCGTACCCAAATTCCAACAGATAATTGTGCAACTAAATTTGTTTTCCTGCTCCTGGAAACAACTCTAACTGCAAATTTGATTAAAAAAACAAAAACAAAACACACATACATACAACATTTATGATGCAATTTGTAAAGACATTCTCAGGCTTTTGACAGGTTTAGTCCATGTTTATGTTGCTGTTACTGGGAGTTTGACTTCAAAGCATGAGTTATTTCCATACAGCCACACTGCAAATAATGTAAACCTCACAAAAAGCATAGAAATTTTCATAAACACAATGAATACTGATAAATACTGAAGAGTGTCATACTTTAATGACTGAACTCATGTTGATCATCAAGATCAATAATGAAACTGATTTAATTCTAACCAAACATAAACATGAGACAGAGCCGACGTCTGGTCCTAATGCAGATGATGGTTGATGATGTCACTCTCTGTAGAGTACAACAGATGGTGACAACACCAGGTACAGCCAGTAGCTGAGAGACAGTTCAGATCTGGTTTCTATGAAGTTACAAACTTTAGTTCTCTGAATAAGCAACACACATGGAATCAGGTTTTAGAGGACTTTTTTGTCTCACCTTGGCGTCGTGGATCCCTGACACCTCCTCGAAAGTCTTCTCTCCCACCATGACAGCAGCAAGGTTGGCAGTGTAGCTGGACAGGACGAGCAGACAGAAGATGGCCCACAGGTTCATGAGGAACCGGCCCGTCCAGCACTTGGGGGTCTTGGAAGAGACAGTGCGTCCAAACAGGATGGCGTAGCACAAGTTCAGAGCTGATGAGTACGAGAACACGCGCACCCTGTTGCGCCCGTGCGGCGTCATGCCATATGGACTCTTCCACTCGTACAGCGTGAGGAAGAGCGCCGTAATGTGCAGGGCCAGGAAGATCCCCACCCACATGGACCAGTGCAGGGGCCACATGAAGGCCCCAATGGGGGCTGCCGTGTCCTTACTGCGGACCAGGATGCCCAGGCTGGTGGAGAAGAACGGCGAGGTGAAGTCGATAACGCGGCTGCGGGCCGAGTTGATGCTGAAGGAGGTGACGGCCATGTCCGCCAGCCCATTCAGGAGGTCCCCCACCAACCCAGTCCAGCGGCCCCCCTTCCAGGCCCCGTATTTTCCGTCCCCGACAATGTACAGGTCGAACTGGAAGCCCAGGTCCTCAGCCAGCTTCTCCAGCAGGTCAATGCAGTAACCATAGCAACACTTGCTGTAGTCGCGAGGGAGAAGGCTGCCATTCCCCGCCGCCACCTCCCTGAAGAACCGCTCCAGAGTCTCCGAGCTGTTGGTCCCGGCATCCAGGCAGTACTGTCCTGCCGGACAGCTGCCCTCGTCATCCACGTCCCGCGTGAACACAAACGGGTGCTCCACCAGAGTCACCACCCGCACCCGTGTCCCCAACACGGGCATCCCCGCCCTCCAGCGCCCCCGCACCCTCCCGCCTGCCCCCTCTGTCCTATGCCGAGTTTTGGGTCCCTGCCACACTCCCTGGTCCTCCACCTGCAGCTTGCCACCCTCCCAGCTGCCCACCGTCACCCAGGTGGGTTGACCCAGTGCGTCCCGCCGCAGACTCCAGATGTGGAAGCGCTGTGAGGTCACTACCTGAGAGTGGTTCTGATGGACGCGGACCGGACCCGTCAGACCAGAGAAAGACGTGTTGGACAGGAACCTGCAGGACAGAAAAAGGTTTCTTTACTCCTCTGTGACAGTAAACTGAATATCTTTCAGTTGTGGACAAAAAACACATTTGGACATTTGAAGACGTCATCTTGGACTTTGATCAACATTTTCTGACATTTTATGAACCAAACAACTGATCGATTAGTGGAAATATTATTGCCAGATTGATCACTGGTTGAAAAATGGGTCCAAACATGTGAAAAAAGGTGGAGTACATGGATGCACATACTGTTTTGTTTTTTTTGTCTGTATGATGTACTGTTTTTTGTGTATGTGTGTTTTAAGGTCTCTCGCAGACCCATTTCCAGTGAAGTACCTGCTGACTCTGAAACATCTTTTCTCAGATTAACTTGTACATGTTTCATTTAATAAAATGAGTTCACAACCTGGAGAATGAAACTGATTTACAGTCTCCACACGTCAACTCAACTGTCCTTTGAAGAAACCAGATTTAATTAAGTCCTAGTTTTACTTTATTAATATGCAAATTCATTGTCTAAATGACCGAATGATATCCAATATTAGACATCAGTTCAGTAACGTGTTTTAACTTCAGATACTGAAACGTTTTCACTGACAGATCTGAACTGATATGAACAGTTGACCACCATTTAATGATCACTTAACAACATTTAACAACCATTTAACAACCACTTAACAACATTTAACAACCACTTAACATTTAACAACCATTTAACAACCACTTAACAACATTTAACAACCACTTAACATTTAACAACCATTTAACAACCATTTAACAACATTTAACAACCACTTAACAACATTTAACAACCATTTAACATTTAACAACCATTTAACAACCACTTAACAACATTTAACAACCACTTAACATTTAACAACCATTTAACAACCACTTAACAACATTTAACACACAACACATTTAAACATTTAACAAACAACCATTTAACAACCACTTAACAACATTTAACAACCACTTAACATTTAACAACCATTTAACAACCACTTAACAACATTTAACAACCATTTAACATTTAACAACCATTTAACAACCACTTAACATTTAACAACCATTTAACAACATTTAACAACCATTTAACAACCACTTAACAACATTTAACAACCACTTAACAACATTTAACAACCATTTAACATTTAACAACCATTTAACATTTAACAACCACTTAACAACATTTAACAACCATTTAACATTTAACAACCATTTAACAACCACTTAACAACATTTAACAACCATTTAACATTTAACAACCACTTAACAACCACTTAACATTTAACAACCATTTAACAACCATTTAACAACCACTTAACAACATTTAACAACCATTTAACATTTAACAACCACTTAACAACCATTTAACAACCACTTAACATTTAACAACCACTTAACAACCATTTAACAACCACTTAACATTTAAAACCATTTAACAACCATTTAACAACATTAACAACATTTAACAACACTTACAAAATTAACAACACTTAAACACTTAACAACATTTAACACTTTAACAACCACTTAACAACATTTAACAACCATTTAACATTTAACAACCATTTAACAACATTTAACAACCACTTAACAACCAACTTAACAACATTTAACAAACACATTAACAACATTTAACAACCATCTTAACAACATTTAACAACATTAACATTTAACAACACTTAACAACATTTAACAACCATTTAACAACCACTTAACAACACTTAACATCCATTTAATCCACTTAACAACATTAACAACATTTAAACCACTTAACAACATTTAACAACATTTAACGACCACTTAACAACACTTAACATCCATTTAATGACCACTTAACAACCATTTAACAACCTCTTAACGACCACTTAACAATGTTTTCAGCTCCTTTAAGTTTATTCACAGAGCTGAAGAGGAGGAAGACGTCCAACAAACAAGAGATTCAATCATTCAAACAGAAAGAGAGTTTCTGTTTTCAATAACAGTTGTTGCTGTTCCAGCCACCTGTTCTCATCTTCAGTTTTAATAAATTTAATTGAATAAATAAAAACTGAGTACAAACACCAGAGATTATGAGGTTAAATGTGTGTGTAAACACAGTGTCCTGTTGTTTGAGCTGTAGATGGAAATAGAAACAGACTGAATGAATAAATCATTAAATGTATAATGTAAGTGTATCTGGTATGCGCTACCACAGACGTATTTATACTAATGATGTAAGCATTTATGGTGACTTCTGTTAATCTTAAACAAAATTCATGTTGTTCACCAGATCTACAGATACCGATTACAACAGAACTTAGAACGTCCACTGAGAATGATCAAACATTGAGTTATTATGAACATTAATATCTGTTCACACAGAAACAGATCCAGCCTCTCTGTGATCGCTACACTCTGACAAATAAAGGTGCTAACTAGAACCATAAAGCATTCTTCAGCTTGTCCCCATAGGATAACCCTTTCTGGTTGCTGGTAGAACCTTTTATAAAAGTTCCACCTGGAACCCTTTCAGAGAGTTCTACCTAGAAGACAGTAAAAAGGTTACACCTAGAACCATCTGTGAACCATCTGGTGAGAGGGTCTACAGAGAACCCTTCTATGGTGTAATGGTTCCACCCAGAACTCCCTCTGGGGGTTCTATCCAGAACCTTTCCATGATCTACGGGTGCTGAAAAGAACTCACCCACCTATGGTGGTCTATGAAGAATCTTTTTTCACATATTCCGAGGGTTTTTATCTAGAACACACTTAGGGAGTTCTACCAAGAATCATTTCATAATATGGTACAAAGAACCGTTGAAGAACCCTTCCAGGATGAAAGGGGTTCTTAAATGAACACTCATGGCTCTATCTTATGCTGCTCTAAAGCGCCAAGTTCAGTGGATTTCATTTATTCAAGGTGTGTCCAAATCCACCTTTGCTGTCTTGCTCCTGCAGCGCACAGTGAAACACACCTTTCAGCTGTGCCACAGTACAGTCTGCATGTCTGCAGTCCAGTCCTGCAGGGACAGGCTAGACTGCTCTTTGTGTTTCGTGTGTCACTCGTCTTTTGTGTATTCTGTGTCTTGCTAGCTTCCACACTTAGTGAGGACACTCGTGGTGCTTCATGTGCTTTGTAAGCTCCCTTGGCTTACAAAGACACTTGTTGTCTTTCATGTGTTTTGTCAGGGTTTTGTTTGGGTTAAGTTCATGTTTGCTTTACTTATTTTGATGTTAATTTAATTTGAAGAATTTGTTTACACGTTTGCCTCAGTTTTCCCTTCTTCCTTTTTCCCCAGTTACTTTTAATTATCGTTACACCCCTCATCCCCGAGCCCAAACTTGGGGGTCATAAACAGGCGGATTTACCAAGAGGAAATTCTGGGTCCTGTCTTACACCAGGCACAAGGCAGATACGCTGGAGGCACAGGTGGCTCTGCTGTCTTACACTAGCTCAGTTACCATTTTTGTCTGCAAGACAGCAAATGAACTTGTTTGTTTGGGCAGCCGAGAGTGGGAGGTCTACAAATGAAGGGAAAACAAAGGCCTGGTCAGTCACCTTTGCTATCTTGTGCACAGCACAAACTGGCTAAAACCTGTTTGAAGGTCACAAAGTCACAGAGTCTGTGGTGCAGTAGGCCAGTCTGCATAATAATGAATTATAAAATACAACGTAATTTCAAGGTGCTTCAGTGTAAAACAACCATTTACATTTGTATCTTCAAATAAAAGTAAGTAAGTATTCTCAAACCAGCAGATCTGTCTCCTTGCCTAAAAATCTTTTGTCTTTGTGTCCTCCTGGTAAATCCACCATCATGCTCCCAGCACTTGTGCTCCTGGTGCACCTGCTTCTTGAAGGCGATGAGAGCTGATCTTCAGATTGGTTCATTGCATGTTCGACCTGAACTCACCCATGAATTAATCAGAGCACTGATGTGCATATATGTGCTGTTGAATGAATTAAGTCTACTGAACTGTGCACTTTAAACTTGTACTTTACCGTAAGACAGGGAGCAAAGCAGTGTCAGAGTCATTTGAGCTCCTCAGAGGATAGAATAGAATAGAGTAGAATAGAATAGAATAGAGTAGAGTAGAGTAGAATAGAATAGAATAGAATAGAATAGAATAGAATAGAATAGCTACTATCTGGATCAGTTTGTTTGTGTTTGATTCACTGATGAACTCAGACGTTCACATGTTCAGACGTCTGATCTGAACTGATCTGAACACCGTCTTCACACCATCTCTCTTTCTTTCTGCCTCTTTTCTTTTGTTCTTCTCTTCTTCTGCAGCAGATAATCCGTCTGTCCTCATCGGGTTTTATCTTTCAGTCTGAGTTTAATTTCATTTACTGTGAATGTGTTTGATCTTTTTCTCTCAATAAACTGAAGGCAGCAGCAGTTAAACCTCTGTCACTCATGTGTTGAGGGGCCCTCACAGGGGCCCCTCACAGGTTCACCTGACCATGAAGCTCAGTGCTTTTTGTTATTCATCTGCTTCAGTTAGACAACATTTGTTCAATCAATAAAAATACACTGTGAACTGATAGTGATCAGTGATCGTCTCTGTTCATGAGTTTATTTTGGTCTCACTCAGAGACACGTTGTCTCTTTGAGTCTCCATGGTAACGTTAGGTCGACCTGTAAAGTCACAACAGGCAGAGTTGTGTGGAACACAGCAGGCTGACTGGTTCTTTAGATTCTGTGGCCACAGTGTTATTTGGAACAAAAAGCTGCTGACACTGTCATAAGCATTTCATAACACCTGTCATCAACACGAAAGAGTCTTTATGCATGTTTATATAACTTTAGTGTTCTTCAGTCCATTATGTAATTTTTAATGCAAAGTTAAAATTGTTTGAGATGTCATTAGAAACAGCTTGACATTAATCAAGCCAATGATGTCTTTGTTATGACAACCACGCCTGTACGACTTTAGAAGTTTGTAAGACGTGAAAAGTCAGGTTTGATACCACACGTTTTGGTGTGAAATACATTAAATTTACAGTATCTTTCAAAGTACAGTAGTAAGATTGTTTATGTTTTGTGATTGTTTCAACTATTTAAATCTGTAGATAACAGAAACTGATGTTGAAGTGAGTTTATTATGTCACATCATTTCTACTGTTTAACAGGACATTAACGTCTGGCTGCTTGTCCTCTGTTAATGACCTCTTTATGACAAGTCCAACAGGTAACACTTCATTTGAAGTCAATGAACATATTCAGGAGACAGTTATAACATATTCATGATGGCCAGCGTCAAAATGAACTGCATATGACAGTTAAATGTTGTGTCATGTAATGACATGAAAAACATAAAGCTAAGTCTGATAATGTCAAGTTGTCATAACAAATACACCTCAAATAATGTCAGCTTTGCATATAACAATGGCATGACTTTCATAAACATTTATGAAGACTCATTCATGTTCATGAGAGTGTAATGACAGTCATATGCACAACCCTTCAGATACTGTGTTCCTACAGCTTTTCATCCATTTTCCTGGTTACCATGGTGACGAGTCCCCTTCTAATATAGGATTAATTGTCTGAAAAAAGAAGCTGCAGTGAAAAGTTCAGAGATTTTCAACCAGCAGCGCTCAGAGCGTCCGCACAGAAAAGTCAGAGCGTTCTGAAAAAAGAAGGCAGCGTGTTTTCTCCAGGCTGCCGTGTGCTGCTGCAGACGTTCTCTGCTCACTGAGAACAACACGGTGGTGGAACTCAGAACCCAACATGACACAGAAGAAAATGTCTTCTTACATTCATATACTAACAGGAACATATAGGACATGTTTGGTTCTCCAGGCTGTTTTCAATGTGTTTCTATTTTATTCTACTGATGTGATGAAACAGCTGCAGGCAGAGACGGAGCGGCAAGCTGCAGAGCGGCGAGCTGCAGGCAGTGTAATAAATCTGCTCATGAATAAAAGTTCAACCTCCAACATGTTTATATTCACACAGAGAGAAAACAGAGTGTATTTATGAATATATATGAACATTAATATAGATGTGTGTGTGTGTGTGTGTGTGTGTGTGTGTGTGTGTGTGTGTGTGTGTCTCCTCCTGCCTCAGAGGTGAGCATGGACGAATCAAAGCTCTCTCTGTGTAAATATTTCACTTTGTCTCATTAAATGTGATAATTAAGATTCATTATTAATCTGCTGTTTGTGTTGTTTGATCAGAACTGAAGAAATTAAAATCAATAATATCAGCAGAGACTGAGGCCACAGACACACTAATCATAGATGTGTGTGTATGTTTGTTCACAGATGTGTTGCAGCCTGCAGACAGCCACATATTTAATCTGTGATAACACAACAATAATTATAATAAGACACATGCATTTTCTATAAATGTATAAAGGAGAAGACAGCAGAGACTTCCCTGTAAAATCTTACAAATGATCATAAAGTGTTTATAATCATAATTATAGCTGCTGCGCAGCAATGGTCGGGGCCGGGCAATTTTAGGCAAAATTAGGCAATTCTGAGCAACAAGCAGAGTGTAGGAAGATGAAAAAAAGGTGTCATTCTAATGTGCATTTTACATCAGTTGAGGCTTGAACTCACAATTTCTGGCACAAGAGACTCTGCTCTATCTCACTGAGCTAATTAGCAAGAGACAACTCTGCGGTATATATGTTTAAAACTTCTTCTAGCTCATTATAGGAATTCTACAGCAGCAATGATTAGTCAATAAATCAATAAGTCAAACACATAATTAATCCACAACTATTTCATGATGGATTGATTGTTTCAGGCATCAGTGTTGGAGTTACCTTCGCAGATTTGAGGTTATCCTCCTCAAATCTTGCTTTATCGTGGTTTTGGACCTTTAGTCAGACAAAGTGAGATGTTTGTGGATGCCAGCTTGGAACTGGGGAAAGGTAATATGAATTTTACATAATTTTATAGACAAACATTTAATATAGAAAATAACTGGAATGGTATTGGGGCTACATTTTGGTGAAAGTTGTAAATCTGTAGCACATATGGTTGATTTGTTGTGAATTTTCAAAATTTTGAACTTTAGAGGCTTGCTGTAGCGCCACCATCAGGACTATTGGCCTGTTTTTGCAGCTGAGGCAATCTGGCATGGGACTGGACCTTTGTGCAAAGTTTGGTCATTTTTTGCGCATGGGAAGTAGGATTTCCTCAGAAGAAGAAGAAGAAAGAAGAACATGCAGGATAACAATAGGGTCCTAATAACGGAGCCTTCACTGAGCCCCTCCTCTGAACAGCAACTGTCCAATCATAGCTTAGCAACCGTAACTAGGCACCGCAGGCCTGTGGATGTTTGCACGAGGCTCTAAAGGATCATTTATGGTAAACATTAAATACTCAGACACACGTTTTGTCTGTATTTGTGCCTGTTTTCTGAAAGCTTACAGTTTGGAAATGATGTTCAGTGAAAACAATTCTCCGCCCACATGTGATGATGTGTTTAATGACCTCACAGACCGCCGCCAATGATCAATGCTGCCTCCACTTTTGTCTCTTTCTCAGTCCCTCCAGGAAGTTGCAATCACAACGATTCCCAGAAATTCAACCAATCCCTGTGAAGTCTGCGAATTCATCATTGCTTCCTGCCAGTCACAGGAGTCCCCTGCACAAACATCATACGTCCCAATTCATTTGCTTATATTTAGCTTTATTACTCACTTTTTTTTTTTTTTTTTTTTTTTTACATCTATATGTTTTTATTTTGTCACAGGTACTGAAAAGAACACATTTGTCATTATTGATCAACGCTTTATGTACTTTTATTTTATTATAATTTTGAGCTTCCTGTTTTGACTTTTTATAATCCTGAGCACTTTTGGTGAGCTAACTTAGAACACTCAAAAACAGGAACAAGTTGCCTTTGATTTTGATGAATTATACCAAAAAAATTGCAACTTTCTTTTTCAATTTTCATTTGCTCTTGCAATTTCATTGAAGTCTGGCTAACTAGCTTACTAGCTGCAGTAACATCAGCACCACTGTATCTGTTTCCAGGGGTCACATGGGGAACAGTTCTGTGGGGTCTGAGGAGGAGGATGTGGCCTCTCTCAGGCTCACTCTCTAACTCCAAGGCGGATTAGCTTAGCTCTGATCCTACCTCTGTTCTTGCAGCGATGGCGGTCTGGCTGGTCTGGGTGGCCATCTCAAGGTCCGCTGAACTTCATCTGATCCCTGCACTTCCTTTTCCCACATTAATGACTGTATTTCTTTCCTCTATTGTACACATACTGTATATAATTTCACCGTCCAACCAGTGTTAGCTCAGATGTAGTTTTAGCCTCTGTTAGCATTAACGTTAGCATTAACATATCATGTACGCAGCCGTTTGGTAACTTCACACATTTCACAGCCTTTTACAGGGTACTTGTTTTAAAATGTGTTAAAACATTAAAAAGTTGCTGGGGACGTCTCAGCTCACTCAACGAGTTTAAGCATTAGCATTAGCTCACAGTAGCTAGCTACACTTGTAGTGTATTTGCAAGCAAACACAACTGCATTGTGAACCCGTCTGAGTGCCACCAAGTGGGAACCAAATACATTAAATTTACCACCACTGACACTGTGAACTGCACATGTGCAGTCTGAGTGTGAGAAACTCAGGAGGGCGGGGCTTAGTGACAGGGACATTATATCAATATGTTGGCTATGGTTGATAGTTACCTGGACAGGTACTGTCCTGACGACTGCACCTCGTGTTTGTTGGGTTTGTCGTAGCAGTTCACCATGTTCTGGATCAGAGCCAGGTCTGGCCTCACCATGGTTGCCGCGGGTGACGGCCCTGGTGACGAGCTGCAGGGCGTCTCTGATGTAGAAGTCGAGCGGTTTTCTCTCCACTTCGCCATAGGCCAGCAGGCCGTGTGGCAGCCCGATGGCGTGTAGCGCGTCGGGGCTGAGCGGCTGGCCCAGCACCCAGTGCACCATGGGTAATGTGAGGCCCAGGTCCTGAGCGCTGCGGAGGACGGCTGCTGCACACAGCGGATCGGCGCCGAACAGCAGAACAGACGCTGGTGACAGCTGGTTCTCTCTGAAGTGTCGAGACAGGAACTCGTGGATCTGAGTGTCGTCGTGTGACGACTGTGTCAGATTCAGGACCGCCCGCAGCTGCCAGCTGGCTCCGCCCCCGCTGCCGTCCCATGATGCACTGCTCTGACCATCCAGGAACCGCAACAGACCCTGAGACTCCTCCCAGCCCTGACACAAGACCGCCGTCCCCTCCCTCCAACCGGACCGCCGGAGGACCGCCAGCAGCAGGTTAGACAGACCGGACTCTGGGGCCCCCGTCAGCATCTGCAGGTGGAAAAGGTTCTAAACAGAACCAGAACCAGGAGGAGAACCAAGGGGGAAAAAGAGAAATGACATGTCAGAATGGATTGAGATCAAACATATCAATCATCAATAATCAATCATAAATCACAGATAGTCAGATTCTGTCTGCAGAACAAATCTATTCCTGGGGAGTTCTGGTCTACAAACCATCAGAGGACCATCAGAGAATAAACAAAAAACAAAAAACAAAAGAGAATCATTAACAATCTGTCACAACCTTCCCAACTGAAAAATAGGTCCAAACATGTGGACAACATGGACGAATGTTCGTGTGCTCCACAACCTATTTTTCAGACCTTTCTTGTAATAATTATTTTAATTATCGATCTGTTCATCATTTTTCCCACTAATCAATTAGTTGTTTGGTCCATAAAATGTCAGAAAATGTCTCTCAAAGTCCAAGATGACGTCCTCAAATGTCTTGTTTTGTCCACAACTCAAAGATCTTCAGTTTCCTGTCAGAGAGGAGTAAAGAAACCAGAAAATATTCACATTTAAGAAGCTGAAACAAGAGAATTGGGACTTTTTTAAATTAAAAAATGTCTCAAAACGAGTCAATCAAGTTAATCAATTTTCAAAATAGTTGGTGATTAATCAACTAATCATTGCAGCTGTGGAAAAGACACCAACTTGAGAAAAAGAGCTCAAGATAAAGGTTAAGTATTTGTAGTGTGCTAACATAGCATTGAGAAACATGTTGTAGCGTCTACTGATATGATCTGTGTTCCTATTGGTTGTTAACAGTGAGATGGTTTTTCTACATTTCTGTCAGAATCTGATGAAATGCATCAGGACTTTCAGGGTGCTGGTGTCCCACCTCATGCAGCAGTGTCCTTATTTTGGTCTGAGTCAACACACACACATCACACTGACCTGAAACACACCAGCCAATCAGATTCAAACCTTCAACCCTCTGAATACACACTTCATGATTCAACAGTATGTGTGTGTATCAGCAGAGAGCTGTGTGTGTGTGTGTGTGAGCTTCAGGCTGAACATCGTCATCAGTTTCATCATCAAACAGACTGAACAACACAACATCCAACAGAGACACTCTGAACACAAACACACAACTGAAGATTTAAAATCTCAAACTTCACAAACACAAATCTGATCAAACTTTAAAGGAAAAAGATGTTGAGCTTCATTTTTGATCTTCAGCTCAGATGAACTCTCTGAACACTTTATTAAAAACTAACAGGAACGTTTCACAGCAGCATGTTTAATGTTATTTAAAATTTTTGACTTGGTTTAATCAATACTTTTAATTTAACTGTAATTGCAGAGTATATGTAACACTAACTCTAAATGTTTCATCTGTTAACCTCCAGCTTTATGAAGAGTTCAGTATAAACAACCCAGCGTGTGTATATTAGAACATACACAATCATGTACTTTCAGTGTGTTCAGTATGTCTGAAGTCATTGTGTTTGCACATAAAAAAAACATGAAATACACTACAAATTGTGCTTCTCTACAATTTAATTTCAACTAAAATATACTAAATGAGTTGTTAACTGATCAGTAACACAGCTGAAGTTTACTGATGATCAATAACTGTGTACACTCAGATATACTGATATATTTTAATTACTGAGCAGGGACCAATCACAACTCTTTGTGTAAACAGATGAATGAATCAGCTGTTCTCAGATCAGTGAGCGTGGTGATTCAGCAGCAGATCTGATCTGAAGGTCACGTCTGCTTCAGGCTGATCTGAGACCAGAGGTTCATTCAGTCACTTAATGAGTCGATTTTCTGAATGTCGCTTCACGCCGCCGTTTCTGCCCAGCGACCAGCCGTCACACAAACTGCTTCTGACACTCAGCTAAAAGGCTGCACAGGCAGGAGCTGAATCCTCCTCCTCATCCTCTTCCTCATCCTCCTCCACCTCCTCCTGGCTAACCAGAGAAGAAGAAACTGATCTGTTTCTGTCTCATCTGATTGGACAAGCAGTGATGACATCAATTACACCTGTCTGGCAGGTTTCTGAGCTGCAGCTCTCATCATCAGTTCTTCTGTCTCGGATCAACTTTTTAAATACAGTGTAACCATAGCAACCACAGACAGCACACACAACACAGGAGCTGATGACCACGTTACAAGTACAGATACTCAAGTAAAAGTAGAAGTACTGATTCATCTTGTTTACTGCAGGAAAAGTGAAAAAGTTCAGACTCTGAAATGTCTTCAGAGTATAAAAGTAAAAAGTCGTCCTCTGAGGGACATTTCTACTGACTGTCTCTGTGCAAAGACAACTGAACCTCAGCTCTTCTCCACCACAGAGTCTCCGTCTCTGTCTGTCTCACAGTCTGACAGCTTTGGTATGTTGTTTCTGTCTTGTTACATCTTTTTGTCTTGTTACATCTTTTTTTGTCTTGTTATGTTTTCTTTTTCATCTTCTCACATCGTTTTGTTCTGTAATGTCTTTTTTGTGTTGTTACATCGTCTCTGTCTCGTCCCGTCTGTCCTGTGTGATAAACTCTGATGGATCCACCAGTGAATCGTCTTTTCTATGTCTTATTGTTTCGTCCATTCAGGCTGAAATCAGTCTTGATGTTGGAAGGCGGTGCACCATGATGCAAAATAACAATAATCAATAATTCACCTCAAAGTCATTAAAACTAAAGTAAGGAGTCTGTTTCTAAAATGTGAGGAGGAGAAAGTTCAGATATTTGTGATCAGATGTAGGGAGGAAAAGTAAAAGAGTGAATAAGAAAAATAAATAAAGTTCAGATATCTGAAAACTCTACTGAAGTACAGTAACTAAGTATTTGTACTCAGTTACTTCTCACCTGTGTTAATTTCAACAACACAATGACATCATCAGTAGTCTGGCATCATACAGGAAGTCCCGAGTTAACACATTTGTCGTACCTTCCAGCTGATTACCTGTCAGATCTGTGACTGGAGCTCCTGCAGGAGGAGCTGATGAGCTGAGCTGACGTCTGATCACTGACTAATTAATAATCAATCAACAATGGATCAGTGAGTGTTCAGCAGCTTCTGTTTCATCAGTTCATTGTGTGATGTGTGTCCTGAGTTTGAGTCTTGATCAGAGTTCATCACCTGCAGCTACAGACAATCCACCACAGAAGAAGGGCAGACAACAGAGACAGAGAGAGAGAGATTAGAGATCAAAGACATGCTCTCTCTCTCTGTTGTCATGGTGATGCAGGACACGTCTGCCGTCACCGTGACGATGCTCTGACAGGCGGATCTTTAAGGATTTAACTCATCAAACCTGCGAGGATACAAATTAGGATCAACGAGGAGACACAGAGACAGAGGATGTCTGTCCTGCTGCATGATGAGACAACGGAGAAGCCAGACGCTGCAGACCAACACTTTACTTTATTTAACTTTACTTTACTCTGTTGGACTTTATTTACTTTACTTTATTTACTTTACTCTGTTGAACTTTACGCTCCACTTAAGTCTCACTTTACTTTTCCTCTTCGTCTCACCTCGACTAACTTTACTTCCTGTGTGTCACATGACCTCTCTGCAGGTCACTTGATGTAATTTCCTGTGATTTGTTCTCTCAAACCTTTATAAGTTGTTTCGTGTTTTCATGCTGCAATGCATTATGGGACATCATTATTCCACTGTTTGGACATAGTGTCAAACTGGTTTCAAAGACAAACACTTCCTGATTGGTTGATTTGTCTGGTCACAGAGAAATCAGGTACATTTCCCATCAGGCCTTTCTGTCACCTCATCACATCAACTGACCTTCTGACATCACGATCATGTCCACCAATCAGGAGTCAGCACATTAAACAACACAAACAGTCGGAGGATGAAGAGGATGAACATGATGAAGAGGAATGAAATGTGTGTTGACAGAAGAACTTTTGTTCTTGTTTGTGTTCTGAAGATGATGATGACGATGATGATGATGATGATGAAAATGATGAATATGAGGATGAAGAAGAGCTCTGCAGACGATGAAGATGAGATGATGATGGCAATGAGGCTGATGATGAAGATGAAAAAGATGAAGATGTGTTCTGCAGACTGCAGCAGGAATCGTTTCCTGAGGAGAAAATAAAAAGCAGCTGACTCGTCTTTACTGAACTCTCCGTTTCAGCTGAATAAACCCAGTCCACCCTCAGGTCCCCTCTGTCCCAGGGCATCCTGGGAAATGTAGGACATCACTGAGTGAGGCAGTGTTTGGTTTTTAAGCTGTTGTTGTGGGAGCTGACTGACGCTCAGCGCCAGAACATGTATGTTCTACAGAGAAAAGGGGTTCTATAGAAGAACATATATAAAATACAAGACACAGGCTCCACCCCTTCTGGTGTCACAAAGCGTGTCAGAGTTTAACAGCTTCAATGAGAATATGAAACTACAAAAGACTATAAAGAGCAAGAAATAAAGAACAACAGGAGGGGAATGTGTGGTGACGTCAGCTGACAACAGGAACTGTTCATGTATTAATGTGTTAATGTATTAATGTGTTCATGTGTTCATGTATTAATGTGTTCATGTGTTCATGTATTAATGTGTTCATGTACTCATGTGTTCATGTATTAATGTGTTAATGTGTTCATGTATTAATGTGTTCATGTTCATGTGTTCATGTGTTCATGTATTAATGTGTTCATGTATTCATGGTGTTCATGTATTAATGTGTTCATGTGTTCATGTATTAATGTGTTCATGTGTTCATGTATTAATGTGTTCATGTACTCATGTGTTCATGTATTAATGTGTTCATGTGTTCATGTATTAATGTGTTCATGTATCATGTGTTCATGTGTTCATGTATTAATGTGTTCATGTGTTCATGTATTAATGTGTTCATGTGTTCATGTATTAATGTTCTGTATCATGTGTTCATGTATTAATGTGTTCATGTGTTCATGTATTAATGTGTTCATGTTTCATGTTTCATGTGTTCATGTATTATTGTTCATGTTCATGTGTTCATGTGTTCATGTATTAATGTGTTCATGTGTTCATGTATTAATGTGTTCATGTATTCATGTGTTCATATATTAATGTGTTCATGTATTAATGTGTTCATGTATTAATGTGTTCATGTTTCATGTATTAGTGTTCAAGTATTCATGTGTTCATGTATTAATGTGTTCATGTGTTCATGTATTAATGTGTTCATGTGTTAATGTGTTCATGTATTAATGTGTTCATGTGTTCTTCATGTCTTCATGTATTAATGTGTTCATGTCTTCATGTGTTCATGTATTAATGTGTTCATGTATTAATGTGTTCATGTGTTCATGTATTAATGTGTTCATGTATTAATGTGTTCATGTGTTAATGCGTTCATGTATTAATGTGTTCATGTGTTAATGTGTTCATGTATTAATGTGTTCATGTGTTCATGTATTAATGTGTTAATGTGCTCATGTGTTCATGTGTTAATGTGTTCATGTGTTCATGCATTAATGTGTTCATGTGGTAATGTGTTCATGTGGTAATGTGTTCATGTGTTAATGTGTTCATGTGTTCATGCATTAATGTGTTCATGTGGTAATGTGTTCATGTGGTAATGTGTTCATGTATTAATGTGTTCATGTGTTCATGTATTAATGTGTTCATGTATTAATGTGTTCATGTATTAATGTGTTCATGTGTTAATGTGTTCATGTATTAATGTGTTCATGTGTTCATGTATTAATGTGTTCATGTGGTAATGTGTTCATGTGTTCATATATTAATGTGTTCATGTATTAATGTGTTCATGTGTTAATGTGTTCATGTATTGTGTTCATGTGTTCATGTATTAATGTGTTCATGTGTTCATGTATTAATGTGTTCATGTTCATGTGTTCATGTGTTCATGTATTCATGTGTTCATGTATTAATGTGTTCATGTGGTAATGTGTTCATGTATTAATGTGTTCATGTGTTAATGTGTTCATGTATTAATGTGTTCATGTGTTCATGTATTAATGTGTTCATGTGTTCATGTGAGCAGTTACCCACCCAAAACCCCATAGAAACGGTGTCTGTCCCCCGACCATGTGAATCATTTATATCAAAAATGAACAGGAAAGGAGTAAATCATAAAAACCTAATAAAAATTAAAACCACCAGTGTGAAACTACAACAAAATATAATCAAATGTGGACTCTTAAACATCAGATCTCTGTAATCAAAGGCTGTATTGGTAAATTAACTAATCTCTGATTATCATATTGATTTATTCTGTCTCACTGAAACCTGGTTAGGCCCTGAAGAATATGTTAGCTTAAATGAAGCTACTCCCCCCAGTCACATTAATACTCACATTCCTCGAGGCTCTGGCAGAGGAGGTGGAGTCGCAGCTATCTATGACTCCACCTTACTTATCAGTCCTAAACCTAAACTTAATTATAACTCATTCGAAAGCCTTATTCTCAGTATTTCACACCCAAAATGGAAAACACTACAGCCGGTTATATTTGTTGTTGTGTACCGAGCTCCTGGTCCATATTCAGAATTTCTGACTGAATTCTCAGAGTTTTTATCAAGCTTAGTCCTTAAAACAGACAAAGTTATCATTGTAGGAGATTTCAATATTCATGTCGACATCGATAATGATAGCCTTAGCATTGCGTTTATGTCATTACTGGACTCAGTTGGTTTCAGCCAGATTGTACATAAGCCCACACGCTGTTTCAACCACACTCTCGACCTTGATCTAGCCTATGGCATTGAAATTGATCATTTAATAGTATATCCACAAAATCCTGTTTTATCGGATCATTTTTTAATAACGTTCGAATTCTTACTGTCAGACTACACACCAATACCTAAAAAGTATTATATTAGATGCCTTTCTGAAAGTGCTGTAGCTACATTTAAGGAAAAGATTCCCTTAGCTCTTAACTCAATGTCATGTCTAAATGTTTCTGATAACACTTTATTTAATTTCTCCCAAATTGATCATCTTGTCGATCATGCTGCAGGATCCTTGCGAACTACACTTAACTCTATTGCTCCCCTGAAAAAGAAGTTTATAAAACAAAGAAAGCAAGCCCCTTGGTATAATTCTGAAACTTGTGCGTTAAAGTAGGCATCAAGAAAACTAGAAAGGAAATGGCGTTCCACCAATTTGGAAGAGTCTTGATTAACCTGGCAAGATAGTCTTAAAACCTATAGAAATGGCCTCTGCAATGCTAAAGCAGCCTATTACTCATCATTAATAGAGGATAACAAGAACAACCCCAGGTTTCTTTTTAACACTGTAGCAAGGCTGACAGAGAGTCATAGCTCTATAGAACCATGTATTCCTCTGTCTCTCAACAGTAATAACTTTTTGAGCTTCTTTAATGATAAAATTACATCCATTAGAGACAAAATTGATCAACCTATGCCCCCGACCGATATTAATTTATTCCCTAACACAGAAACCTTAGAGGTAGCTGCAGATTCAGATGTATATCTAGACTCCTTTTCTCCCATTGATCTTCCACAATTAACCTCGACAATTTCTTCATCAAAACCATCCACCTGTCTCCTAGATCCTATCCCAACTAGATTACTTAAGGAAAGTTTGCCCGTAGTCGGCACTTTTCTACTAGATATGATAAATCTCTCTTTGTCAGTAGGCTATGTACCTCAGTCCTTTAAATTAGCTGTAATTAAACCTCTACTTAAAAAGCCAACTCTTGATCCCGAGGTCTTAGCCAACTATAGACCTATATCGAACCTCCCCTTTCTCTCTAAGATTCTTGAGAAAACTGTTGCAGATCAGCTGTGGGATTTTTTGCATCTCAATGAATTATTCAAGGGATTTCAGTCAGGCTTTAGAGTACACCATAGCACAGAGACAGCACTGGTGAAAGTAACCAATGACCTTCTGTTAGCATCGGACAAAAGTCTTGTCTCTGTACTTGTCCTCTTAGATCTTAGTGTAGCATTTGACACGATCAACCACCATATTTTACTACAGAGACTAGAACATTTAATTGGCATTATAGGAACAGCACTAAGCTGGTTTAAATCCTACTTATCAGATCGCTTCCAGTTTGTACATGTTAATCATGAATCCTCTGTGCACAGTAAAGTTAGTTATGGAGTTCCACAAGGCTAAGTGCTGGGGCCAATATTATTCACTTTATATATGCTTCCCTTAGGCAATATTATTAGAAACCACTCAGTTAACTTCCATTGTTATGCAGATGATGGCCAATTATATTTATCGATAAAACCAGATTAGACAAATCAGTTAGACAAACTGCAAGCATGTCTAAAGGATGTTAAGACCTGGATGACCCACAATTTTCTGCCTCTAAACTCAGATAAGACCGAAGTTATCGTACTTGGCCCTAAACAACATCGTAACAATCGATCGGATCGATTTCCTGCTTTGCTTGAGTGCAGACGCTTCACTCTCTTGCTCTCTGCTTTACCCTCTTTTTTTCGGTGCAATCCTTTTATTTTTCAAAACAATTTATGGAAAGCAGTTCCTGGATACCTACATATCACTGGGAGCTTAATTTTTGATAGTTATACCAAAGACTGCTATCATTTTAAACTGTTTTACTTTTTAAGTGGGGCCTATCAGCAGCATAAGCCTTCACTATCACGACTGGGTTGAGAAATCTAACAGAAGCTAATTAGCACAAGATGCCTCCCTTTTCCACGGATGATTATCACAAACTGCTCCAGAAGATAGCAGTAATGGAAACAAAAATTCATCGACTCGAAGTGAACGTGGTGATAAATGGACAATATGGGAATGAAACTACTATCCCAATGTCCCAAAACAGCGAAAGGGAGCAGGCTAACACAAAGCTAACTAGCACCACCACAATGCTGCAGGAGCCTGTTGTAAAGGGTTCTAAAACAACCACTCCTCCCTGGGACTCTCTTGGTGCAAAGCCAAAGCACTACAAATCGCCTCCCTTGGACATGGGAAGACGGTTATCAGGCAGAATCCAGCACCTGGAGGCTCATGAAGACGCCGAGTGTCCTGCACTGCCATCACACAGGAATGCCTCTTCAACCCCAGTACCAAGGAGAAAGCAACCATGGACCGAGGCTACAACAAAAACTAGGAGCAAACTTCCTCAAGACACAGGGATTCTACTACAGAACAGATTTGCTCCACTTTCAGAAAATCCTGACTCCTCAAAAGAAGGCTCATCTTCCAGCACCAAAAAAAGGTATGAGGCTAAATCACATACTAAAAGGCTACAGAAAGAGCTAACCACTGGGCCTCAAACTCTGATAGTGGGGGAAGGAGCCGTGAGTGAGATAAAACGCTTTTGCAGTAAGAAAAACACCAAAGTATTCTGTTTTTCCAACGACATGGTGTCTGATATCTCAAAGAAGATCCTGAACATTGCTGCTGAGCATCCATCAGCTAGATCTCTCATCATACACACAGGAGCCCTTGATGTTGTGAAGCAACAATCCGAGGTATTAAAACAAGACTTTATTGATCTGATAAACAAAGTTCGATGTTTAAATGCTGAAGTGTTTTTCAGTGGACCACTTCCGACAGTTCGGCGAGGAGATGAGAGATTCAGCAGACTGATGATGCTAAACAGATGGCTCAAAGATACGTGTGCCGCTCAATCAATGAACTTCATTGACAATTTCCACATCTTTTGGGAATGCAGGCACCTCTTCAAGGCAGATGGATTTCATCTTAACAAGTCTGGAGTACAGCTGCTAAGCTCCAACATGTTCTATTCTTTGCGTCAGACACCAGCAGTCCCTGTCAAGGACGAGAGACAAGACGTTCCAAAACAACGGATAAGACGGCGCTCTGGTGAGAGCACTGAAATAAGGACTGACCATGGAGGACAGCGGACTCAGAAAGAACCTGCAATGTCATCATCCTCACCCCAACAAGAGGAGTCCCCCCCACCCCCAACAGCCCGACAAGTGGAGTCTCCCCCAGCCCCAACAGGAGACTCCCAACCTTCACCTTCACCCCCCCAGACCCCAAGCAACCCCCAACTCTCTCCACTCAGTCTGGACTCCCCACTTCTGGATTTCACCGACAGGATGAAGAGCCTTGTCAATATTGGAATCCAACTCACACCACGCCAAAATCCCATATTTTCCCCCCTTAACCTCCCACCTCTCCCCCAGCGGAGTGGAGTGGAAAGGGGCACCTCATATAGCCCCTCCCCCTCCACCACCTCGGAAACAACCCTCGACCAAAGGTCACAGAGCCCCCCCACCTCCTCTGAATCATCATATCTGCGAGTCTGACTGATGTGTGCCGGGTCCAGGCTGCACTACTGATATCAAGGATGTTCTTCCCCAGATAAAGTCAGGGCCCTATGGAGGTCAGAAATCCTTCTCAATCCCTGTAATGACAGGTAACAGGAAAGTGGTCAAACGGGTGAGAAATAAAAAGGGTTCAATTAATTCTACCAATCTACTAAGTATAGCTTGTCAACCTCAAAACTCACCAGTGTCTCCTGTTAGCTCCACAAAATTAGCCCTACTCAATATCAGATCACTAGCCAACAAATCCCTGTTAGTAAATGACATCATCATGACCTATAATCTAGACTTTTTATTTCTTAGTGAAACATGGCTCACTGACTGTAGCTGTGATACCATTCTCAATGAGGCAGTACCAACAAATTTCAGTTTTATGAATAAGAATCGAAGTGGCAAGAAGGGCGGGGGAGTTGCTGCCATTTTTAAATCAGTATTTCAGTGTACGGAAACTATTTTTGGTGATTTTAGCTCTTTGAATATCTCTGTTTTTTAGTAAAGGGGGATCCAAAGGTTCTTTTTCTTATCATTTATAGACCACCAAGATACCCAGGAAAATTCTTTGACGAGTTTGCTGAACTGCTGTCAGTTATCTGCACTGACTACAACTTTTTAATCATAACGAGGGGATTTTAACATTCATATAGACAATAACATGGACACTAATGCCAAAGAACTTTTTTCCCTGCTAGACACCTTTGGCCTCTCCCAACATGTGAAAGGGCCCACACACACTCGAGGCCACACTCGGATCTGGTTATCTCTAAATGTGTTGACATCTCATCTGTTGATATTAAGGACTTGGCTCTCTCTGATCATTTCTGTGTGTTCTTTGACTTACAGATAATGACAAACACTCAGCTACCCTCTGTTTCTGTCAGGAAAAGGTACATAAATGAGAATACCAGTGCTAAGTTTATTGAGGCTATAGCTATGTCACCAACTGTGAGTGGAGAGACAGTTGATGAACTCCTGGATAATTTCAACTCAAAAATCTCAAATGTCATGGATACTGTTGCACCAATTAAAACTAAGATGACCTTAAGTAGACAGAGAACACCATGGAGAAATACTATGATGGTAAAGGCCTTGAAAACAGAATGCAGGAAAGCAGAGCGTAAATGGAGAAAAAACTAAAACTAAATGGAGAAAAACTGAGATTATTAATAAGAACATTAACAATATTTCGTGCTCTGTTTGCTATTGTTGATAAGCTTACGACTCCGCTGAAAGAGATAGCTTCAGAACTCTCTTTCACAGAAAAATGCAATGAATTTGCTCACTTTTTCAATGAAAAAATCAAATCTATAAGGCTAAATATCAATACAAATCAGCAAAATAATAAAATGATGCAATCATTAAAACCACCTAGGTATACATCAAATATGATGTCAGAGTTTAATGTAGTTGACCAAAAAACTGTAGAAGAAACAGTTCAGCATCTTAAACCATCGACATGCTGTCTTGACACAATGCCATCTGACTTTTTTAAAACTATTGTAAGCTCTGTCCAAACAGATCTGCAGCATATAATAAATTTCTCACTTCAATCAGGCACGTTTCCTAAACCCCTAAAAGTAGCTGCCATCAAGCCACTCTTAAAAAAGAGAATGTTGGATACTTCCATATTAACCAACTACAGACCTATCTCAAATCTTCCTTTTATAGCAAAGATCGTTGAGAAAGTGGTTTTTAATCAACTTAGTAACTTCTTGAACTCCAGTGGTCTTTTTGACAAATTTCAATCAGGCTTCCGACCTCACCATAGTACAGAAACAGCTCTTACTAGAGTGTTAAATGACATAAGGTTGAACACTGACTCAGGCAAGGTGTCAGTTCTGGTCCTGTTGGATCTCAGTGCAGCGTTTGACACTGTGGATCACAGTATACTGCTGAACAGGTTGGAAACCTGGGCAGGACTCAGCGGAACAGTCCTAAAATGGTTCAAGTCCTACTTGGAGGAGCGGAGTTACTTTGTGACCATTGGAAGTTATCAATCCGATCAAGTGGCTATGACATGTGGAGTTCCTCAGGGGTCAGTTCTTGGACCCCTTCTATTCAGCCTATATATGCTGCCTCTGGGTCAAATTCTGCAGAATTCTAACATCAACTATCATAGTTACGCAGATGACACACAGATATATCTTGCACTGTCCCCAGATGACTGCAGTCCTTTAGAGTCATTGTGTCACTGTTTAGAGCAAGTTAAAAATTGGATGAACCAAAATTTCCTTCAGTTAAATCAAGAAAAAATGGAGGTAATTGTTTTTGGCAATAAAGAGAAGAGGGTTGCTGTCAGTAAACACCTTGAGTCACTGTCACTAGAAACTAAAGACCAGGTCCGGAACCTTGGCGTGTTGATAGACTCAGACCTAACCTTTAACAGTCATATCAAATCAGTCACCAAAACAGCCTTTTACCAACTGAAGAATATAGCAAGAATTAGGGGCTTCATGTCCAAAAAAGATCAGGAGAAGCTGATTCATGCTTTCATCTCCAACAGACTTGACTACTGTAATGGTCTTCTGACTGGACTCCCCCAAAAAAGTATTAAACAACTGCAGCTCATTCAGAACGCAGCAGCTCGAGTTTTAACCAGAACAAAGAGATCAGAGCACATCACCCCTGTTCTTAAGTCTTTACACTGGCTCCCAGTCAGCTACAGAATAGATTTTAAAGTTCTGCTACTGGTCTACAAATCACTGAATGGTTTAGGTCCAGAATACATGAAGGACATGTTAGTAGAGTATAAACCCAGTAGAGCTCTGAGATCTACTGACTCAGGTCAGATAGTGGAGCACAGAGTACAAACTAGACATGGTGAAGCAGCATTTAGCTGTTATGCTGCACACAACTGGAATAAACTACCAGCAGAACTGAAATCAGCCCCAACTGTAAGCACTTTTAAATCCAGGTTAAAAACGTTTCTCTTTTCATGTGCGTATGGCTGAGCTCTTAAGAGTTATAATTTTTGGATTTGCACTCTTTCTTGTACTCCCTATATTCTTTTCTCTTTCTTTCTTTTAACTGTATTTTTAATATTTTAAATTTCTAATTTTTAAATTTTTTTAATGTTTTCTTTTTACATTTTCTGCTCTTACTGTTAAATGTTCTGTCTTTATGTAAAGCACATTGAGTTGCCTATTGGTATGAAATGCGCTATATAAATAAAGATGCCTTGCCTTGCCTAACAAACTAATCAGTGATATAGCTACACTACATGGCTTTACTTTAGCCTCCAGCACCACAGTAAGGAATCTGGGGGTTACTTTTGATCAGGATTTATCCTTTAACTCCCACATTAAACAAATCTCAAGGACTGCTTTTTTTCACCTCCGCAATATCAAAAAAATCAGGCACATCCTGTCTCAAACAGATGCAGAAAAACTAGTCCATGCATTTGTTACTTCTAGGATAGACTACTGCAACGCATTATTATCGGGCTGCAGCAATAAGTCTTTAAAGAGTCTGCAGTTGATTCAAAATGCTGCGGCTCGTATACTAACAGGAACTAGGATAAGAGAGCATATTACTCCTGTATTAGCTTCACTGCACTGGCTACCTGTAAAATCTAGGATAGAATTCAAAATCCTTCTCCTTACATACAAAGTGCTTAATGATCAGGCACCATCTTATCTTAAAGAGCTTATAGTGCCCTACCATCCCACTAGAACACTTAGGTCTCAATATGCAGACTTACTGGTGGTCCCAAAGATCTCCAAAAGTAGATTGGGAGCCAGAGCTTTCAGTTATCAAGCTCCTCTCCTGTGGAACCATCTTCCAGTTTCTGTTCGGGAGGCAGACACCATCTCCACATTTAAGAGTAGACTTAAAACCTTCCTTTTTGATAAAGCTTATAGTTAGGGCTGGCTCAGGTTTGCCCTGACCAGCCCCTAGTTATGCTGCTATAGGTTTAGGCTGCTGGGGGACTCCAAGGCACACTGTGCTCCTCTCTTTCTTCATCTCTCTCCCCAGATGTTTATGTTCCATTAATGCCTGTTACTGACTTGATTCCTTCCCCGGAGTCTTTCTGCTTTGTCATCCTGCAGATTCCCATGGACTGTGGCCGCGCATAGATCGCTGATCACTGCTGCACCTTCTACTGTGGATTATTATAACTCACCTAATCAATCAAACATTCATCACATTGTTTTTGCTACTATCATTATTATTATTATTATTATTATTATTTTATTATCATTATTGTAACATCTAGTATTAGTATTATTATTTACATACAGCTTACATATTTATATGTACTACTTTTCCCTACACATACTGTAGTTTTACTATTGATGTTCTGTTACTACTGTTCTCTCTGCCTCTGTTCTTTTCTCTCTCTCTTCACCCCTCCCACCTCCCCTCTTTCCTCCCCTTTTCCTCTTTCCCTCTCAACCCGACTGGTGCCGTCAGATCACCGCCCACCATGAGTCATGGATCTGTCCGAGGTTTCTGCCTGTTAAAAGGAAGTTTTTCCTCGCCGCTGTCGCCAAAGTGCTTGCTTATGGGGGAATTGTTTCAATTGTTGGATGTAAATATAATTAATTATTGAGTGTGGTCTAGACCTACTCTATATGTAAAGTGTCTTGAGACAACTTTGTTGTGAATTGGCGCTATATAAATAAAATTTGACTTGACTTGATGTGTTCATGTGTTCATGTGTTCATGTATTCATGTATTAATGTATTAATGTGTTCATGTATTGTGTTCATGTGTTCATGTATTAATGTGTTAATGTATTAATGTGTTCATGTATTCATGTGTTCATGTGTTAATATATTAGTCTAAGAAATGTCATCATATTTTATATTGAAATAATCTAAAACTAACACATAGTAATAAAGTTACTTTACTTTAATGTAGTGATTAGTAACTGTATCTGATTACTGAGATGTGTTTCATTTTCTGATTTGCAGTTTGTCACATGACATCAGTCAGAGTTTGTAGTCCACACGCACACACACACACACACACACATGTAGTGTTTTCATCACTTCTGGGGACATTGCATTGACTTACATTCATTTCCTGCAGACTTATCCTGACCCTACCCATCACAAGTCCCTGCCTAAACCTAACCCTAACCCTGACCTTATCCTAAACCTAACCTTACCCCAACCCTGACTCAAGTCTTCACCCTAAAATTGAATGATTTAATGATTTACATAATGGGGACCTGCAATTTGTCCCCATAAAGCAGGCGAGACCCCACAATGTGCGTGTGTAAACAGGTTTGTGTCCCCACAATGATAGTAATACATGTACACCCATCATACACACACACACACACACACACACCACACACACACACACACACACACACACACACACACAGAGGAAGTCCCAGTGTAACCCTGCTGCTGTTACCCATAATCCTCTGTGTGAGGCTCATCTCCTGTTGTTGACTGGATTGATGTCAGTGTGAACACACAGCAGATCACAGATCAGTGTTTCTTCAATTGTTCAGTAACATGTTCCACTGATGTTCCACTGATGTTCCAGCAGAACCAGTTCCACACAGTGATGATGTTTTAGTTTTCAGTGTGAAGCTGCTGAATGTTTTTCTTCATCAGAGACTTTAAAGTTTTCTGTCTCAGCTGCTGCTGCCGTCCTCGTTTAGATAATGAGACACTCATGTTTCTGTTGGACAACGACCACAAGTTGTCTTTACTGTCCACATTGTACAGAACTAGTTTTAATTATCAAATTTAATCAATCAATCAATCAATATGAGTCATTTTTAATTTATCAAATTTAAAAAAGTCTAAATTCTCTGATTTCAGCTTCTTAAATGTGAATATTTTCTGGTTTCTTTACTCCTCTCTGACAGGAAACTGAATATATTTGAGTTGTGGACAAAACAAGACATTTGAGGACATCATCTTGGACTTTGAGAGACATTTTCTGACATTTTATGATATTTTATGGACCAAATAACTATTCCATTCATGGAAAATTGTAGTTTAATTGATAAAGAAAATAATTATTACAGGAGAGTTTTGAAAATGTGTGTGCGTTGATGAACAAAGTGAATGAATAAAGCAGAGAAACAGACAAGATCAAAGAATCCAACTGAAAGAAGAAACGTGTGAATAAAAGATGAAACGACACGAGATAAAAAGAAACTCAAACATGAACTCATCAATCAATCAAATACCTGATCTCACACACACACACACACACACACACACACACACACACACACACACACACACACACACAAACTCTGCCTGTTACTGATCAGCTGACCTCATCAATCTGACCAGACTTGAGCAGCTGATTGGTCTCCTCCTTCTTCTCTTCTTCCTCACTGACCAGATCTCTGTGTTTACTCTGTCAGCTGATTCGGATGTTACTGCTATCAGTATCATCAGTAAAATCAGGATCATCAGGATCATCAGTATCATCAGTATCATCAGGATCATCAGTAAAATCAGGATCATCAGGATCATCAGTATCATCAGTATCATCAGGATCATCAGTAAAATCAGGATCATCAGTATCATTAGGATCATCAGGATCATCAGGATCATCAGGATCATCAGGATCACCGGTATCACCAGGAATCATCAGTATCATCAGGATCATCAGTATCATCAAGATCACCAGGATCATCAGTATCATCAGATCATCAGGATCATCAGGATCACCAGGATCACAGTATCATCAGTATCATCAGTATCATCAGGATCACAGTATCATCAGATCATCAGTATCATCAGGATCATCAGGATCATCAGGATCACCGGTATCACCAGGATCATCAGTATCATCAGGATCATCAGATCATCAAGATCACCAGGATCTATATCAGTATCATCAGGATCATCAGGATCACCGACACAGTATCATCAGTATCATCAGGATCATCAGGATCACCAGGATCACCAGTATCATCAGTATCATCAGGATCACCAGTATCATCAGGATCACAGGTATCACCAGGATCACAGTATCATCAGGATCATCAGGATCACAGATCATCAGGATCATCCAGTCATCAGATCAAGATCACCAGGATCATCAGTTATCATCAGGATCATCAGGATCACCAGGATCACCAGTATCATCAGTATCAGATCACAGTATCATCAGGATCATCAGGATCACCAGGATCACCAGGTATCACCAGTATATCAGGATCATCAGGATCACCAGTATCATCAGATCACAGAATCATCATCAGGATCATCAGGATCATCAGGATCACAGTATCATCAGTATCATCAGTATCATCAGGATCATCAGGATCACCGTATCACCAGGATCATCAGTATCATCAGATCATCAGGATCATCAGGATCACCAGGTATCATCAAGTATCACAGGATCATCAGGTATCATCAGGATCACAGTATCATCAGTATCATCAGGATCATCAGATCACCAGTATCACCAGGATCATCAGTATCATCAGGATCATCAGGATCACCAGGATCACCAGTATCTAGTATCATCAGTATCATCAGGATCATCAGGATCACCAGTATCACCAGGATCACCAGTATTATCATCAGTATCACAGGATCATCAGATATCCAGATCACCAGGATCACAGGATCACCAGTATCATCAGATCATCAGTATCATCAGGATCATCAGGTATCACAGGATCATCGGTATCATCAGGATCATCAGGAGATCATCGGTATCATCAAGATCACCAGGATCATCAGTATCATCAGGATCATCAGTATCTTCAGTATCATCAGGATCATCAGTATCATCAAGATCACCAGGATCATCAGTATCATCAGGATCATCAGTATCATCAGGATCATCAGTATCATCAGGATCATCAGGATCACGGGATCATCAGTATCTTCAGTATCATCAAGATCATCAGGCTCATCAGTACTTGAGGTAATCAAAGTATTGATGTTCACACAGTGAGTCAAACATCAGCCAATCTGAAGAACTGGGACAAATCAGTTCTACTAAAAATAAGAATAAGAATCTAATTAATACCAGCACTCTGATGAAAATGTATTCTTTAAGGATTTATATACATGATTTAATCTCTAATTAATAATGTTTTGGCTTTAATTTCTAAACTGTCTCTGTGTCAGAAAACAGACAAGACTTCACAACTTCAAACAATTTAAAAATGTATTAAAATCTCAAACAAACAAAACCGCTGATAACAAGGTGTAAACGTGCTGTTATAATCATCTTTGTCTTAAATATATTCTTTATGAAAAGCTAAAGTAAACTGTCTTTTTTAATAATAAATCTTCAATGTTCTAACAGAACATGTCCTATTTCTCAATGAATATTTTAAAATGGTGTTGCTAACCAGAAGACTCTGAGCTATTTAAAAAATCAATCTGTAATAATGGTGTAAAGAAATGTATATTTTGTGACCTGTAAGAGAATAACGAGCCTAACAGCAAACTGTTATTTCTCTGTAATAAACCAGCCGCTGACAGAAATGTTTTTCTCTGTAAATAAAACCAGCCGCTAACAGAAACTGTTATTTCTCTGTAATAAATGGGAGCTAACAGAAAATGTTATTTCTCTGTAATAAAACCAGCCGCTAACAGAAACTGTTATTTCTCTGTAATAAAACCAGCCGCTAACAGAAACTGTTATTTCTCTGTAATAAAACCAGCCGCTGACAGCAACTGTTATTTCTCTGTAATAAAACCAGCCGCTAACAGAAACTGTTATTTCTCTGTAATAAAACCAGCCGCTGACAGCAACTGTTATTTCTCTGTAATAAATGGGAGCGTAACAGAAACTGTTATTTCTCTGTAATAAAATGGGAGCTAACACAAACTGTTATTTCTCTGTAATAAAACCAGCCGCTAACAGAAACTGTTATTTCTCTGTAATAAATGGAGCTGACAGCAAACTGTTATTTCTCTGTAATAAAACCAGCCGCTGACAGCAACTGTTATTTCTCTGTAATAAATGGGAGCTAACAGAAACTGTTATTTCTCTGTAATAAAACCAGCCGCTGACAGAAACTGTTATTTCTCTGTAATAAATGGGAGCTAACAGAAACTGTTATTTCTCTGTAATAAATGGGAGCTAACAGAAAATGTTATTTCTCTGTAATAAATGGGAGCTAACAGAAACTGTTATTTCTCTGTAATAAATGGGAGCTAACAGAAACTGTTATTTCTCTGTAATAAAATGGGAGCTAACAGAAAATGTTATTTCTCTGTAATAAAACCAGCCGCTAACAGAAACTGTTATTTCTCTGTAATAAATGGGAGCTAACAGAAACTGTTATTTCTCTGTAATAAAACCAGCCGCTAACAGAAACTGTTATTTCTCTGTAATAAATGGGAGCTAACAGAAACTGTTATTTCTCTGTAATAAATGGGAGCTAACAGAAAATGTTATTTCTCTGTAATAAATGGGAGCTACAGAAACTGTTATTTCTCTGTAATAAAACCAGCCGCTGACAGAAAATGTTATTTCTCTGTAATAAATGGGAGCTAACAGAAACGGTTATTTCTCTGTAATAAATGGGAGCTGACAGAAAATGTTATTTCTCTGTAATAAATGGGAGCTAACAGAAACTGTTATTTCTCTGTAAAAAATGTGAGCTACAGAAATTTATTTCTCTGTAATAACCAGCCGCTAACAGAAACTGTTATTTCTCTGTAATAAATGGGAGCTAACAGAAAATGTTATTTCTCTGTAATAAAACCAGCCGCTAACAGAAACTGTTATTTCTCTGTAATAAATGGGAGCTGACAGAAAATGTTATTTCTCTGTAATAAATGGGAGCTGACAGAAACTGTTATTTCTCTGTAATAAATGGGAGCCGACACAAACTGTTATTTCTCTGTAATAAATGGGAGCTAACAGAAACTGTTATTTCTCTGTAATAAATGGGAGCTGACAGAAACTGTTATTTCTCTGTAATAAAACCAGCCGCTGACAGAAAATGTTATTTCTCTGTAATAAATGGGAGCTAACAGAAACGGTTATTTCTCTGTAATAAATGGGAGCTGACAGAAAATGTTATTTCTCTGTAATAAATGGGAGCTAACAGAAAATGTTATTTCTCTGTAATAAATGGGAGCTGACAGAAAATTTTATTTCTCTGTAATAAATGGGAGCTAACACAAACTGTTATTTCTCTGTAATAAATGGGAGCTGACAGAAACTGTTATTTCTCTGTAATAAAACCAGCCGCTGACAGAAAATGTTATTTCTCTGTAATAAATGGGAGCTAACAGAAACGGTTATTTCTCTGTAATAAATGGGAGCTGACAGAAAATGTTATTTCTCTGTAATAAATGGGAGCTAACACAAACTGTTATTTCTCTGTAATAAATGGGAGCTAACAGAAAATGTTATTTCTCTGTAATAAATGGGAGCTAACAGAAAATGTTATTTCTCTGTAATAAATGGGAGCTGACAGTAGAGCCGCCGGCTGCTGCTGCTGCTGCTGCTCAGCTCTGTTTAAATATTAAGCAGCAGTTTGTCCTGCTGTAATGTGCTCTCATTACTGTGAACCAGTCCAAGCAAGCCGGTCCACAGAGAGCAGCTCTCACTCTCTGCAGCCTTCGTCACTCACACCGTGATGATGAAAAGTAGATGATGCAGTCATTAATGAAGGTTCCTCCTCTGAAGAGCAGGACGGAGAACAAGTCTGTCACTGTGAGTCTGTTTCAGTTTGACATCAGGACAAAAGGAAAGTTCCTCATTACAGAAGTGGACACAGTGTCCATAAAGTCAGATAATAATGAGGAACCTGAAGATGGTGCATGACTGATGAGGAGGGACTGAGGCACAGGAAGAGTAGATGGAGGCAGGAGACAGTGAGACAGCTGCAGGACATGAAGATGTACACAGTGCTGTGGACAGGACAGTTTATGGACAGGAGACACACTGAAGCATCACTAACATGAGCAGGAGGAGGTTCAAGTGTTCATTGAGTCTGAACAACAACTCTTCACACTGCTGGTTGTTGGCGTTCAGAGCAGGTTTAAACACAAACAGCCGCTGAAGGCTGACAGAGACTCAGAAATCGATGTGTGGATGGAGCAGACGGCGACTAACAGCAGCATTTCTGTTTGCTCTGGCTGCTGCATTGACCTCGCATCACACTGATGGGACATTTTTCCCGGGCAGAGCTGTCGAGGGACGGGTGCTGAAACCTGGTGTTAACACCACAGAGTGAGGTCGGTGCACAGCAGAGTGGAGGTGTCGCCGGTAGAGACAATGAAATGAAACAGGTGAAATAACTCAAAGATTACATGAACTGACAACAACTACACTCATAACTGTAAGAACAATAAAACCATCGTGAGTAAAAAGCCAATACTTTATCAATACACCTGATCAACAAGCACAAACATGTAAACATGCAGACAGTGATATTTTAATCTGCTCTGTTATCATCCTGTAATAAAACAAGCTGCGAGCTGCTAATAATATTATTATTATTGTTAGTAAACATGAGGTCAGTGATATTTTAATCTGCTCTGTGTCGATAAATACAATCTGTACATGTCACATTAAACAGAAAAGTTGATTCTACCAAATTCCTCTGTGTTTTGACAGTTATAATTTGTGAGAGTTCCTAAAAATAAAATTTGTCATTTTCTTAAAAAAAAAACACCAGTAATCAAACATCCTTCAAAATAAAACTGATGAAAATAATGAAGAACTTTAATAAATAAATAGTCTGATGAAGATGATGATGATGATGATGATGATGATGAAGACGATGATGATACAGGCAGCCTCTATAATTGGATCAGATCCCTCTGACCTTCTCTCTTCTCTGTGTGACAGATGAAATATTGATCAGGGTGTTAGTGGTGCGTTCAGAGCCGTGACGTTCTGATCCTACCCCCACAGAGACTCAGCACTGACTGACATGACTGAAGACCTGGATCCAGACCAGGACCGAGGCTCAGATTAAAAACACGCAGAGGACAAAGGCCTGCTGTCTCCACGGTAACGGGTTCGGCCTCTGAGGCTCAGAGCGTGTTTACTTCAACAACAGACGAGCTGCGGTTTGTTTTATCAGCAGCACTCAGCAGCCTGCTGTCTTTGTCCTGATGACCCTGAACACATCGTGGCTGACAACCAGAGAGTCTCCTGGGAGAAGATGACAAGACCCTGAACGCATCATGGCTCACAACCAGAGACTGTCCCAGGAAAAGATGAGCGGAGACACAGACAGGAAACAAATAGTGCATTCCAGTTCCCACACTACCACTATTTAGTGAGCTGAAGACAAAGACTTCGTGTCCTTCCTGTACAGGAAGTCCTCCTGTATCTGGTCACATGTTGCAGTATTTAAAGCAGGCGATAGTTTTCAGGCTGCAGTGGAGACGATGCACAAAGAAACACACCTGCTGTTAAACATGCAGAGGCAAACGAAACCGACCATTTCCGGAAGGAGGCTGTGATCACACAACAAGGCTGAAATTTGAAAATTATTTTAACGCAAAAAAGCAAAAAAGCAAAAAAAGGGTCAAGCAGCTCGAGCTTTTCCACGTCCTACGAGCAATTCATGACCCGTGACAGCCAAGTCTGTTCTCACCACCTCAGTGTGTTGATGAATCACATTAGATCTTAAATTGGACGCGCCTGACAGGAAATCTACAGTTAGCATATGGAAACACCTCCATAAATCCGTATCAAGGCAGCAGACTGAAGAGTCGTGTGCAAACCACAAAGCAACAAGTGACATGTGGCAGGTGGCGTTCAATTCAGAAAAAAAACGGGGAAAGGAAATGAAAAAGAAATGAAAGTAAACTTTTAACAGATGTGGATGAAGCGTTGGAGCATCACTGGAGCGTTTCTCCGTCAGGGTGAAACCAGCTTGTGTATATGGTGTGTCCCTACACGGTCACCACTGGGGATTTTGGGCCCCATGAAAAGATGTCACGTTGGGCCCTGAATGTTGCTGTAACCAAACCTCCAATGGACCCATTAAAGATTTCCAAAACTCCACCTCGTTTTCCCTTGTAGTTCAAAACTTCCTGTCCAGTATTTACTGACAGCGAGCGGTGAAGATGAAACGCTGACTGGTCTCTGTTAGAAATGAGCCTGTTACAGTCTAAATGTCAATTTAATGATAAAATTCTTGGAAAGATAAAAAATGTTTTTTCATTAATGAATAATTGAAAATAAATATAACTTAAATGATGTAAATGACCATATTTCAGTCTGCATCAAGGTGTTATTAAAGTATTATTTTAAAATTGTCTGTCACTCAGACTCACTCAGCATCAGTTCAGACTTCAGGCTGTTTTTGTTTCAAATAATCATCATTATGTGGAAAAATAATTAAACTGTTTGAATTCTTGTCGCTCAAAGGGATTGCATATTTTTTCTTTTTTTCATAATAATAAAAACAGAAAATTTCCACAGACCCCTGCAGTTCTGTGATTGAACACAAAGCTGCTCCCCATCTTCAGCTGGGCGGAGGGCGGGTTCTGGTGGGGGATGGGGAGACGAGGCTGCTGAGCCTGAATATGAATCTGTGGGACCTGGGACGAGGAGCAGCAGGGACAACTGATCCAGCATCAAGAGTCTGATAAATGTTTGCCTGCGTTGATTTAATGTTGGCTAAAAGAAGAAGGTTAATGTTAGCGTAGCAACAGGAGCTGGTTTCACTGAAGCCAAAACTAATTAATTTCCTCCAATCACAGACTGAACCATCTTTGTTTTGAAGAACTGGGGGACAAACTGTCGTCTTTCCTCTCGTCTCTCTTTCTGTCCTTTCTTTAACTTTTGAAGGACAGATTTATCTTATTTATCCAGATTAAACCAAACTGGACCAGACCAGACCAGATTGAACCAAACCGGACCAGACCATACCAAACCAGACCAGACCAGATTAAACCAAACCGGACCAGACCATACCAAACCAGACCAGACCAGATTAAACCAAACCGGACCAGACCATACCAAACCAGACCAGACCAGATTAAACCAAACCAAACCAGACCAAACCAAGCCAGACCAAATTAAACCAAGCCAGACCAGACCAGATTAAAGCAAAGCAGACCACATCAGACCAGATTAAGCCAAACAAGACCAAACCAAACCAAACCAAGCCAGACCAAATTAAACAAATCCAGACCAGATTAAACCAAACCGGACCAGACCACACCAAGCCAAACCAGACCAGATTAAACCAAACAAGACCAAACCATACCCGACCAGACCAAATTAAAGCAAAGCAGACCAGACCAGACCACATCAGACCAGATTAAGCCAAACAAGACCAAACCAAACCAAACCAGACCAAACCAAGCCAGACCAAATTAAACAAATCCAGACCAGATTAAACCAAACCGGACCAGACCACACCAAGCCAAACCAGACCAGACCAGATTAAACCAAACAAGACCAAACCATACCAGACCACATCAGACCAGATTAAGCCAAACAAGACCAAACCAAACCACACTAAACCAGACCAGAAAAGACCAGAACAGACCAGACCACATTAAACCAAACCAGACCAGACAAAATTTATCCAAACCAAACCAAACCAAACCAGAACAGACCAAATTAAACAAATCCTGACCAAACCAAACCAGACAACATGCTTTACATATAGTTATGAACTTATTTTAACCCAAAACTTTTCATAATCTCAAAGAGAAGATTCAGAGGAGAGTGATGAAGTGGTGGAACAAGAACATGTTGGAGAACCAAAGTTATCACATTAGTTTGGTCTTTTTCTTTCTTTAATAAAATCAGATCCTCTTGCAGTTTAATTACATCTCTCTCATTTTCTCTGTGTGTTAATGATGCTGACTCGTCCTCTGACAGGATTTTTCACTTTTTTAAAATTAGCTGAGTCGACTGAGAAATGAAAGCAGACTTCTGAACTACAGTCACCTGATTCTGCTTTAATTTATCACTGTAGAAAAACTTTATTTTTGTAGCTGTTTCCAGCTCAGGTCAGAGTGTTGTCAGTGCTTCAGAATAAAAGCAGCTGATTGGACGACAGCAGGTTTGGGATGGCCGGTTGGCTCTGAGCTGTGAGCTGCTGAGCCAAAACTGTTAAACATCTCCTGCAGTGTTAAATGGGTTTTTAGAGGAAATGGTTCCGTATGAGAACACTGCAGTATGAAACAACGTTCAGAGACAGTCTGTGCTCAGATTAAAGAGCTCTGATTCAAACAAAGTGTCACTTCATCAAATACAGTCTGTTTCTGATGGTGACAAACAGCCACAGTGGACAGCTCTGTACTCTGTCCTCTGTCCCCTCATTAGGCCTGGAGATGGGTTACAGTCATCATACCCCTCCATCATACCCTTCAACCTCCTATATACAATGTGTATTTTTTATGAAATAACAATCTCCAGATTTCCAAATTAGCTTCACAACTCCACAGTGTTTCCACACATCAGCTGCTAGCTATAGAAATCCTTCCACGTCCTCCTTGTTGGACACCATGGTATCAGTGCAAACATGGATGAATTATTGAATGGCCCCAGCGCTCAAAGAGTTGGTGAAAAACATGCAAATTGAGCACAAAGAGACTCAAAACAACCACTTTGTGTCTCTTCCAGTCTGGGTGTCTTGCTGCTGTGTAGAAGGACTGTTGTCTCATAATGTGTCCATGAGTATAAGTGCAGTGATCAGCCCATCCAGCATGCAATCAACCCTCCCTCTCTCTGATTGGCTCTCTGCCAGGTGCCACCTTTGTTTGGATTCGTTTGATTGTGTTCCAGTTATCTTTTCTTCAGCACAAACACAAACTCACGCTGATCAACTGACTCACATCACACTCACATACAGTTTGTTACCATTTATAACACATGTTATCATTTTACATTCCTACTACAACCAGCTGCATCATCCTCTCTGATTCATGTCCTGAGTGTTACGTCCTGTCCGTTTCTCTGCTCGGTTTATATTCACTTTATTTTCCTTCTACAGAGTCGTTTTGGTTCAGGTTTTAAAAGACGTCTGAATCTTCATCTCACTAAAAGCTCAGCTCAGTCCAGAGTCTCAGTCTGGACTGTGTCTGATTAAAGGGAACAGACAGATCAATGAGTGCTGCTGCCTGCTGGACTGGACCCAGCTCACATCCATCTCATCCACCACAGAATACATTACACTGCCCGCTGTTTACATCCAACATTTAGGTAATCACTGCTGCGCCCAATCGCACAGGCCCACAGCCAGCTGGATGCTCCGCCGCTCCTTTCACCTCCTCCAAGACCAAGACCAGGATCAGGTCTGAGCTGGGTTTCCACCATCTAACTGACAGACAGCATCATCTGAAAATCTCACAGTCTCAACTAATTGCAACTCTCTCACTTCTGTCGTTGTTTACACTGTAAAAGGATTTTGTGTGTAAATGTCAAAATGTTTTTTTTTTTTTTTTAATGTTTTATACTTTATATGCGATCATATTTGTGTGAATCAGAGGGGGAGCAAATCAATGCTTTGCAAGTCACAAATAAGTCTCAAGTCTTTGCACTCCAGTCCCAAGTCGTAAACTTTGAGTTTCAAGTGTTGAACAAGTAATAAAGTCTCTTCACCGAATGCACTGCCATTTTACCAACACAGCCCAGATGTAACGTTCTCTGTGTGACTTCAGATGTTGAGTGAAGTTGAAAGTTGTTGTGTCTCTGTTTGTAATTTTCAATGATTTTCATCCTGCATTCCCTCATTTTTTGTCGACCACCTTGTAGTTTTGTATGTGAACGAAATGATCTTTGGTGTTATTTTTTTCCAGCTAGAGCTCAGTAACATAATGATAGTTCTTTGTGGTTCTCTGCTGTCATCTGATTGGTTCAAACAAAGTGGATCTGCTGAATTGAGTGTGAGAATGAAAAGTGTTTATGTTAGTTGAGTCAGGGGATGAATTGATTCATGATTCACACTTTTTAAACAACAGATTTTTTTTTATTTTTGGACTTGTGGTCACAATATGAAGATATCATGTTTTCAAGTCAGAAGGCTCAATTCCAAGTCAAGTCACAAGTCACTGGTGTTAATGTCCAAATCCAGGTGCAAGTCTTTTTGATTTTGTCAAGTTGAGTCTAAAGGCATCAAATTTGTGAGTCCACACCTCAGTTTGAATGTGTCTTTACTTTATCAGGATCATTAATTGATGATATCAGGTGTTTCTGGTGCTGCACCCTGCTGACAGGTAACATGAACACCTGTCCGTCTCCCTCCACTGCACTGAAAACTAATACATGAATGAATGAATGGAAGATGAGCAACAGCTGAGGAAAGTTTAGATGTTTTGTTTGCAGAGAAGGGAGAAGTTCCCTCGAAGCACAACTCTGCTAATAACTGAGGATCTGGTGAAAAAAACATTTAAAGGCTTCCCCGTCATGTTCTTTAAACATTCCAATCCAAACGATCACATTTTGGTTGAAGTACATGTCAGCCCCTCAGGTTGAAGGAGCTCTGTAACCTTCGTCGGTGCTTTTTCCTCATGGCTGAGGGTCGGAGTTAGTTCCATTTTTAAAACCTGGAGAAGAACTCAGACAGAGTCGACCTTTAAGATACAAAGGAATCAGTGCAGAGCTGAAAAAGGTTATCAGATAGACTTTAATCTGTTTCTGTTATCAAAGCAAAAAATTATATATATATCAGATCAATGTATATTATTAAACAACAATAAATCTTGTTGATCATTTTCCCTTTTTCTTGAAATAATTGACAGAGAAATGTTCTGATCAGGATATCTGATATCTGTGTTCAGGCTTCCTGCACCTTTTTCTAATTCAGATTCCAGCACTTTTCAAGCATTTTCAAGGTTTTTTTCCAGCACCTCACAGCTGCAGTACAGTAAATGACTTTTATATGACATTTATATGACATTACATGTCTTCATCACATTAAATCAGATGTTATTGTCCTATAAAAAAATAAATGCACACTCAAAAAAAGATTCTTGGCTCTAATAAACATGAAGCAACATTTTTAAATAAAATGTAACTGAAATATATACAATCAAAAGTTTATCCAAAAAAGTGAACAGAATGTGAATATACTTCATATAAACTGAATGTAAACAAATCAAGTCAACTTTATTTACTAGATCACATAAGGAGGCTGTGCGTCACACTCCAACACAGTTTATGTAAAAGTTTGTATTAATTTAATCAAATCTGACTGACGGTTTTTAATTTATTCACACAGGCTCAACATGAGAGAAAAGCACCGGATTAAATGCAATAAAATGTAATTAAAATAGATAAAGTCACGTTTTTTGGTGTTAATTATTTCTCTGGGTGAATGTTATGCGAGTTTTTATTTCTTTATCTAAAAAGCAAACTATTCATATTATGAGAGTAATGCGATTACAGTTTCAAGCTGTTTGAAGCATTTCATCCAAAATCCAAGCACTGTTCAAACTTTGTAAACACCACATTAAAATTCAAGTGTTTTCAAAGATTTTCAGAACCTGTAAGAACCAGTACAGTACGTTCTTGAAGCTGGAACATAGAGAAGAGGTTGGACCAACCAGGTGTCCACATCTGACCTGTCAACCTATCAAATCCAGTATTAATCAAAGTAAAAACACTCACATCTCAAGACTGGGTTGATTTTAAAACTATTCAAATCACATACAAAGCAGTAAAGCAACAGTTACCTGCTGGTGTCCAGGGATTGTTCCACCTGAGAGTAAATAAACAGAACCTGAGAGGAACCTGAATATTTAAAAAAAAAAACACCAGTGAGAACAAACACAAAACTTCACTGTGTTACAACAAAGGCTGATGGTTTGTGGAATAACTGTAGTGAGGAGCTAAAACAGGTGAGACGTCCTCTAAAGTACAAAAAAACCAAAAACAAAACTGAATGGTGAAGATTATTTAACAATTCAAACAAAAACAAACAAGAAAACAACAGCAACATCAGAAAATAAGTGATAACAATATAATAATCAAAATGAGAATACAAATTTAAAAAGTAGCTAATTACATGTACATTATTTCATAGGATATAATTAAACAAAACGATAAATTAAGGTTGAAGTTATTATTTATAATTATATAACAACTGGGTACCACACATATATACACACAGATGACACCCACATACCGGTTTGAACATACATGAGTGTGTGGACACGAAGCACATTCATGTGAACAATAAAGAAGAAGAACAACAACAACAACAAAAACACCTGTATACTGTCTATGTGTCATTACTTTAGCCATCATCTGGTCAAAGGTCTGTTATGTATCTCAACCATTTTTCAAACTTTCTTTAAAGCTCTGCACCTGATTTCTGACTTTAATGAGGTTTTTGTCATTTCATATTTCTCATTCACAGGATCCATCAATGTAACTTTGGTTAAATTATCATCTTTTAATCAACTCCTTGTAACTTGTTTCATCATTGCTGCCCTAATTATTAAAAACCAGTGAGAATCTTTCTTTTAGATCTCATCTGGTATCTTTCCAAATAATAAGAAGGGTGGGTATTTATTTAAAGAAACACCAGTGATGTTTTGTTTTATTTTGTTATTGTTGTTGTTGTTTGTGGCCTGTTTGAAGGTTTCAGCGTATCTGCTCTGATTGTTTTGTTCTCGTTTTGTCCAAATGACCTGATTTGTTTGAGTTGACTGAATTCAGAATCACATTATTTTCTGTTGTTAGTGTCTGAAGAGTCAGAGCAGATCAGACCAGAAGAGTTTTCAGGTTCTTCCTGTTCATTCTCAAAGTCTTTGGACTTTGAGTTTCACACACTCGTTACTTGTCCTCGTACTCAACGTATTTTAACTTGTTCAATAAATTGATTAAATAAAAATCTGTGGCGGTGTGTAAGAAGTTTCAAGTCCTCCGTTCATTAGTCCGCCTGTCTCTGCAGTCCAGATCTGTCTCGTCTTCATTCATCCTGTCATTTGATTACAAATCACCCATTCATCACCCTGACTGTCTGTTCCAGTCCGCTCTGGACCAGAGGATGAGGAGTCTCTGACTCTGACTGTCAGCCCATGAATGCCACGTCTGTAAACATTTCTCTTCTTTCATTTCTTCTCATTAATCAGCTGATACTGACACGTCTGAACAATCTGACATCAGCTGATATATTGATACAGTCAGATGTTTTCAGGTGGTGATGTCCTCGTGTTTATCTGATGATCAGAATGTAAATATCTGTTTACTGCTCACAGCCTCATTCATGTTTTCATCCACTTATTAAAACTCTTTGATTATCTGATTGCACTTATCGGCTCATCATCCTGCACCATCTTTAATTTCCTGCTGCTGAGAGCCCCGCCTCCTGCTGATGTCACCAGTGGTGGTGTGGGACAGAGGCGGGGTCAGAGATCAGCAACACACACAAACACACACACACACACACACACACACACACACACACACACACACACACACACACACACACACACAGCTCATTGGGTGCGCCTGATTGGATGAGGAGATGTGAATAAATAAAGAGTAAACAGAAAATAATTTTTCAGTGTGCAGACGATCATAGAAACATGTCATTCAGCTCCATGTTTGATGTAAATATTCTGTACATGATCAGATATAAATAGTGCCAGCAGAGGAGCGCGGCGTGGCGAGGAGGAGTGTGGCGTGCGAGGAGGAGCGCAGCGAGGCTTCAGTGAACGACAGATGTGTGAACAGTTGCAGCAGCAGCTCAGGTCATGAGCAGGAAACAGATCAAAGAGGAAACATCTGCAGGTTGAGGATCCTGCAGAGAGCAGAGCAACAAACACAGAAACATCCAGAACAAAACTACAAATCCCATCAACACATCTCAGTCATCAAAGCCAGGAGGTTAACAAACAGGTGTAGGTGTACCCTGAAATGGTGTCTGCAGGTACTGAGGGGGGTCACCTCATTAAAATAGATTAACTATGTTTTATTGATCTTTATCGTTGTTTTAAACTGAGTTAATGTTGTTAATATGGCTGCTAAAGTCATGAGTCACAGAGTGCAGTAATAACACATCCAGATACCAACAGGGAGGCCACTGTAGTACTACTACTGTGATAGTACCGTAATACTACTGTACAACTGCTGTAATACTACTGTGATACCACTGTGATAGTACTGTGATACTACTTTACTACTACTGTAATACACTTATAGTACGTAATACTACTGTACAACTACTGTGATACTACTGTAACTACTAACTACTGTAATACTACTGTAACTACTACATGTATAGTACTACTGTAAACTACATGTGATACTACTGTAATACTACTGTATACTACTGTAATACTACTGTAATACTACTGTACACTATGTGATAACTGTAACTACTACTGTGATACTACTGTAATACTACTGTAACACTAGTATACTACTGTATACTACTGTGATCTACTACTGTAAATACTGTAATACTACTGTGATACTACGTAATACTACGTAATACTACTGTAATACTACTGTATACTACTGTGATACTACTGTACTACTACTGTGATACTACTGTAATACTACTGTATACCGTAAACTACTGTAATATACTACTCAGTAACACTAATGTGATATACTGTACTACTACTGTGATACTACTGTATACTACTGTGATACTACTGTATACTACTTAACCTGTAAACTACTGTAACTGACTACTGTAATACTACTGTGATACGTACTACTGTACTACTACTGTACTAATACTGTATACTACTGTGATATACTAAACTGTACTACTACTGTGATACTACTGATACAACTACTGTAATACTACTGTAATACTACTGTATACTACTGTGATACTACTGTATAAATACTACTGTGATACTACTGTACTACTGTAATACTACTGTAATTACTACTGTACACTACTAACTGTAATACTACTGTAATACTAATGTGATACTACTGTGATACTGCTGTACTGTTCTGTACTATATTATACCATACTGTACTATAGATTACTGTACTGGACATGTATCATACCATACTATCTGTATTATACTGTACATTCAGACAGAATAATGTCCTCCCATCTGTGAGGACAGAGCACAATGAGGACATGTGAAACCTGTAACAAGAGTCAGTGAGTTTGTGGTGAGTTCCTCAGCTGAACATCATCATCATTCAGTACAGTGAATATGAATATGAATATGAATATGAATATGAGTGTGAATGAACGACGGCTCCACTGAGCTGAAAATGTTCTGCTGTTCTGCTGAGGAACATGAGTTCACCTCTGAGCTCTGAGAGCAGATCTGAGAGCAGAGCTAAAGAAAAGCTCTTTATGCTTCACACATGTCAGCAGCTGCACGAGCAAGATACTGAGAGCAGAAATAAACCAGAGACACACAAGACACACACATAACACACATACTCCATAACACACACTCAACACACTCAACACACACTGAACATCTGTATGACATAAACACACCCACATCTGTATCACTGAAAATACTGAAAACCCCAAATAAACCACGAGTCACCACAAACACAAGCAGCAGCACTGAGACTCTGAACACACACTGAAACATCTGGAAGTGACACAAACAGCTGTTTGTTCCTCACAAATCATCCACACAACATCAATAATCAACCGACAATAACTCACAGAGCTGTCATCAATAAAAATATCAATCATTCAATCTGATCTGACTGACTGACTGACTGTGGACTGACTGACCATAGACTGTCTGACTGACTGACTGACTGACTGACTGACCGACTGACTGTGGACTGACTGACTATAGACTGTCTGACTGACTGACTGACTGACTGTGGACTGACTGACTATAGACTGTCTGACTGACAGACTATAGACTGTCTGACTGACTGTGGACTGACTGACTATAGACTGTCTGACTGACTGACTGTGGACTGACTGACTGACTATAGACTGTCTGTGTGACTGACTGACTGACTGACTGTGGACTGACTGACTATAGACTGTCTGACTGACTGACTATAGACTGTCTGACTGACTGACTATAGAGTGTCTGACTGACTGTGGACTGACTGACTATAGACTGTCTGTGTGTCTGACTGACTGACTGACTGTGGACTGACTGACTATAGACTGTCTGTGTGACTGACTGAAGCAGCCAGTAAAGAAAGCAAGTCATCAACAACTGCAGGACAAAAACAAGGCTGAACTCGTCAATCTGTTACAAATGTGAGAATCACCTCCAGGATACCAGCTTAAGTTTGTTCATTTTGTTTGTATCATAGTGGCTGGGTGTTTCCTGAAACTGGCGCATGCTCTGCTGCGACAACACAGTTTCCATATGCATCTCGTCCGAGCGTCATGGCTTGTCTAAGTCTTGTCTAAGTTTGTCCTGTCTCATCTCGCAAAAACTTCTAAATTAATCATTGTCCTGGTGATTACAACACAATTGCTGAACTGTGATGGCCTCACAGTGCGACCGGTGATAGATGGAAGGTTACTCACCTACAGCCGAGAAGATCTGCTATCACTACGGGACTCTTCGTTAAGTAATATCAAGCCTGCGGCAGCCTTACCCCCAGAGCTCCAACCCAGGAAAAGTGGCAAACGGGGGGGAATCCGAAGCAGGATTAGAAGACATCCCTTGAAACCACCTCTACCCTCCCTCCATCATCCTGGCAAATGTCCGGTTCCTCCACAACAAGATGGATATGCTACATGCTCGATGTCACCTGGAAAGGGCCTTCAGAGACATCTGCATCATTGCCCTGACCGAAACCTGGCTGGATGGGTCGATCTCCGACAATGAGGTAACCCTGGACGGCTTCAACATCATCAGGTCGGACAGAACGGCTCAATCAGGGAAGATGCGGGGAGGGGGCGTATGCTTTTACATCAACGACAGATGGTGTACTAATATCAAAATCCACCAAAAGATATGTAAGCCCAATCTGGAGATGCTGACTGTGTCCCTACGCCCCCACTATCTCCCCCGAGAATTCCCCACTGTTGTGACCAGCTATGTCTACATTCCCCCAAATGCTAACACCAAGACTGCATCCGAGCTAGTAGCTAAAGAAGCTAACTTGATGCTTGCTAAGTATCCGGGGGCCCTGGTGCTTATCATGGGGGATTATAACAGCTGCAGACTGGACACTGTTTTGCCATCATTTCACCAGTATGTTGACACCCCCACCAGAAGGGATAACATTTTGGATTTATGTTACGGTAACATTACCAATGCTTTCCGAACATGCTCCTACCCTCCACTCGGACTCGCGGATCACAACATGATCTGTTTACTTCTGGTATACAAAAAGGAACTCAAAAGACACAAGCCAGAGACCTACAGCGCCCCTCAATGGACGGAGGGTGCCATCGCACAACTCCAAGGCTCCCTGGCATGCACCAACTGGTACATTTTTGATGGGGAATTAGATGACATGGTGTCCATCATCACAGACTACATCAACTTCTGTATCCAGACCACCATACCAGTAAAGAAAATAAAAAAATACCCCAACTCCAAACCATGGATTACACCACAGCTTAGAAAAAGCCTGAAGGAAAAATACAGAGCCTTCAAGCTCAAGGACTGGTCAGCACTCAGCGCAGCAAACTGGGCAGTAAAAAATGAGGTCTTCAAAGCCAAACTACAATATAAAAATAAACTGGAACAAAAATTCAGCTCCATGAACACCAGACAAGCCTTCCAGATGGCCAAAACACTGACTGGAAGTGCACCCAGACCCAGCACACCAATCCCACCCGAGCAAGGACATCATCTGAACATCTTCTTCAACCGGTTTGATACAGATGACCACTCAGAAGAGTGTCACAGACAGCTGGATGCACTCCCCCTGTTGGACCCAAACGACCCGGCCCCCTTCTCAGAGGAGGATGTTAGGCAGCAACTGAGGAGATACAAGCCAAACAAGGCTCCGGGACCCGATGGGATCCCAGCAAGGGTGCTTAAGACCTGTGCCACTGAACTTTCTGTAATAATCCATCCACTCTTCTGTGACGTCTACCATCAATGTAAAACCCCCACCCCCTGGAAAACAGCCATAATAGTCCCAGTACCGAAGAAACCACGACCCAAAGAACTCAATGACTACCGCCCCATTGCCCTCACACCCATCCTGATGAAGTGCCTGGAGCACCTGCTGCTACACACCATCCTGCCACACGTCCACCAACACCTGGACCCCCTCCAATTCGCCTACAAGGCCAAGAGAGGTACCGAAGACGCTGTGGCCTGCCTGCTGCACCTCCTCCTACAACACCTGGATTCCCCAGGCACGACTGCCAGGATCCTGTTTGCAGATTTCAGTTCGGCATTTAACACCATCCAGAGACACCTAATGATCCAGAAACTACTCCACCTCAACGTCTCCTCAGACACTCACTCAAACCAAGAATACCTCAACACAGTCTCTCACTTCACTCAGTGGTGCGGAAAAAACTGTCTCAAACTCAACGTCAGCAAAACAAAAGAAATGGTTTTGGCTCCCCAAAACCCCACCACCCCATCATCACTAACAACGAAACAGTAGAGACAGTAGACCATTTCAAATACCTTGGACTCACAATTGACAACAACCTCACCTTTGAACACCACACAACAGACATCCACAAAAAAGGAAACCAGAGACTGTCAGCAGTGCGCAAGCTAAAAGGACTGTTGCCCCCATCTACTCCTACTGCTGTACACCAGCATTGTTCAAACCCA
>JAWZSL010000010.1:162500-185000 GCA_034769285.1 Lutjanus argentimaculatus | reverse complement strand
GTTTCATTTTCTTGTGTTTGAATGTTTTCTCTTGGCCACAGACACTGAAGCAGAATGTTTCAGCATCGATGATCAAACAGAGCTCTTGTTCATTGCATCCTTTGTTCTCATGTGTCCATAAGAAGGACGACCAATCTTTTAACACCAACAACACACAGCCAGTGTGTGTTCACGTGGAGAAAGAAAGTGAAGCAGCCTTCAGTCAGAGAGTGGGAGTGACAGCAGGATAATCCTCCTCTGATCAAAGAGTTTCTAAACAGGAAAGAAATGTTTGTGTTTGTGAAGGTTTTCACTTCATCAGAAAAACATCCAGCAGCTCAAAGTCACACTGGATTTATTTCACACTCAAACACAGCAACACAACAACGACAACGAGAAGTGAGTCACTGAGAGGAAACAGACTGTCAACACTGCTGCAGGATTTCACACTGCAGATGAAAATACAACAACAACAAACTGCAGCGAGCTCTCTGGGGAAATAATATAATATGAGAACATCACTCTGATGTAACTGTGAAGAAATCAAAACATTTAAGGTTTCGATCAGCAGGCGCATGCTGTTTATTCTGAACAAACTAACTCAAGTGTTTTCTCTGTGTGTGTCCCTCTCCGGTAGTTTCCTCACACAGAGTTCTGTTGAGTGATGACACAGCGATACCTGCACGGCTGATGAGCTGCAGGTTGTCGATGTAATGAGACGTTCAGGTCGTTACTGCAAAAGCAAGCTGAACAGATTTTTATAATTCAGCTTTTATATCATTTCCCACAGAGCCTGTACCTGCTGAGTCAACAAGATCAACAAGGTCAACAACAACATCAACACCAACGTCAACAAGCTCAACAACAAGGTTGATAACAAGGACAATAACCACGTCAAATACGGCATCACAGGTCAACACACTCAACAAAGTCAACAAGGTCACAAGATCAACATGGTCTACAACATCAACAATTTCAATGACAGTATGATGGCAATATCGAATATAAGGTCAACAACAAGATCAACAACAAAGTTGATGACAAGAGTGATGACAAGAGGGCTGTACTACGAAGGAAGCTCAACACAGTCAGACTTTCTTTACATGATCTGGATCGACAAATCCTGAACCTCCTGTCAGAGATAACTGGTATCATGACGGTGGTTATTAACTGTCTTTTTAATTCAGACTTTCTTCTTCAGACTCTGTGCACGCTCACATAAAAAGGGGCATTTGTTGCGTCATGTGACTCTTCTTCTACACAAAGTGAAGCGATCACGAGCCGAACACTTCAGTCAAACTGATCAAGTTGTTATAATTAGGAGCTGTGGAAAATATACAAAATATATTATGACAAAAAGCAACATGGATGCTGCAAATAAAGCAGGAGAAGAAGAATGCTGTCAGAAAATGACTGATCAGCTAAATGTGATCTTAATGCTGCCGTTTATTTCTAACATGAAAACTGCACATTAAACAATAAAACTTCATACAGCAGATTTAAACATGACGCTGTCAGTCTGACACTGTCCCATGATGACAGAGACGTGGACATCACTGAAGTTTGTGACCAAACCAACGTAAAATGAGTGAAACTGATTTAAGATTTTCTGATAAATGATGATGAATTTTCTAATCAGTGTTCTGAGCTGCAACACGGACAATAAGTCAAAGTTCAAAGTGTCTGTAACTGCTTCATCATTATTTTACTGTGTGGATTATTTAAAGTGTTAATATGACCTGAAACAAACAGGAAAAATTACTCTGCATCACCAAACAGAGGTTACCATGACAACAAGATGCTACAGTTCATGCTGCTGCGACACTATGTTAGATTTCTACATTATACGGATCCGTTCCATGATGTTACGAACAGCTCGGCAATTTTTCATTCTTAACGTCTTCCCTCAGTTTATAATCTGTATCACTCATAAATAACCTTACTAGGACTATAATTAGTTAAAGAGCGGCGCTTTTTACAAACGATTTAATCTGAAACACAGAACATAACCTGCTCCAGACCAGGTTATGAGTTTAATACCATGGTGATCTAACAGGTTAAAAGAGAGACACCGTGATACTGAAAATCCTGACTTTATACTCAACATAGCTGCTAACACATTAATCTCACTTCGTAGTTCACTCCTCTGGTCAACAACAAGATCATCAATTTCAATGACAATATTGATGACAAAATCGACAACAAGATCAACAACAAGGTCCAACACAAGGACAACAGTGGGATCAAAAACAGCATGAACACCACGGTCAAATATATCAACAAGGTCAACAAGGTCACAAGATCAACATGGTCTATGACAACATCAACAACAAGGTTGACTTCAAATTTGACAACAAGATCTACAGTTTCAATGACAATATCGGTAACAAGGTTGACAATGAGATCAACAACGAGATAGACAACAAGGTTGATGACAAGGTTGACAACAAGGAAGACAACAAGCATACAAACAATATTGTTGACAAGGTCAACATCAAGTTCAACAACAACATCGACAATAAACTCAAAAACAACATCAATGACATAGACAACAACAATATTGACAACAAGGTGGATGACAAGATTGACATCAAGAAAAAGGACAAAAAATCTCAACAAGGTCAACATCAATATAAATGACAATAATGAAAGATTGACCACAAGTTCAACAAGAATATCAACAACAAAATCACAACAAGAATGACAACAAGGCTGATGACAAGATTGAAAAAATCGACAATATTGACAAGAAGACAGACAATGAGGTCAACAAGACGGTCAACAAGATCAACAAAAAGGTTGACAGCCATAGCAAGGATAAGATCGATGACAAGCTCAACAGCAAGATAAACTTCAAAATTGTTAACAAGGTCAACAACAAGGTCGATGACAATAACGAGGATAAGATCGATGATCGACAAATAAAAAGTGAACCACAGTCGTAGGACTGAAAACCTTTAGAGTTAACCCTGAAAGTGACCCCACCAACCACAGAGTGACCTCACTGACCACAAATCCTCCTTCACGGTGCAGGACCAGATCGATGACAAGGTCAACAACAAGATTGACAACCAAACTGACCACAAGGTTGAGAACAAAATCACTAACAAGGTCAACAACAAGATCGACAACCAAACTGACCACAAGGTTGACAACAAGCTCGCCGACAAGGTCAACAACAAGATCGACAACCAAACTGACCACAAGGTTGACAACAAAATCACTAACAAGGTCAACAACAAGATTGACAACCAAACTGACCACAAGGTTGACAAGATCACCAACAAGGTCAACAAGGTCGACAACAAGATCGACAACCAAACTGATCACAAGGTTGGCAACAAGATCGCCGACAAGGTCAACAACAAGATCGACAACCAAACTGACCACAAGGCTGACAAGATCACCAACAAGGTCAACAAAGTCAAAAACAAGATCGACAACCAAACTGACCACAAGGTTGACAACAAGCATCGGCAACAAGGTCAACAAGGTCAAAAAAACAAGATCGACAACCAAACTGACCACAAGGCTGACAACAAAATCACTAACACAGAGGTCAACAACAAGATCGACAACCAAACTGACCACAAGGTTGACAAGACACCAACAAGGTCAACAAGGTCAAAAACAAGATCGACAACCAAACTGACCACAAGGTTGACAACAAGATCACCAACAGGGTCAACAAAGTCAAAACAAGATCGACAACCAAACTGACCACAAGGTTGACAACAAGATCACAACAAGGTCAACAAGGTCAGAAACAAGATCGACAACCAAACTGACCACAAGGTTGACAACAAGATCACCAACAAGGTCAACAAAACAAGATCAACAACCAAACTGACCACAAGGTTGACAACAAGATCACCAACAAGGTCAACAAGGTCAAAAAAGATCGACAACCAAACTGACCACAAGGCTGACAACAAAATCACTAACAAGGTCAACAATCAAGATCGACAACCAAACTGACCACAAGGTTGACAAGAATCACCAACAAGTCAACAAGGCAAAAACAAGATCGACAACCAAACTGACCACAAGGTTGACAACACAAAATCACTAACAAGGTCAACAACAAGATCGACAACCAAACTGACCACAAGGTTGACAACAAGATCACCAACAAGGTCAACAAGGTCAAAACAAGATCAACAACCAAACTGACCACAAGGTTAACAACAAGATCACCAACAAGGTCAAAAAAACAAGCTCAACAACCAAACTGACCACAAGGTTGACAACAAGATCACCAACAAGGTCAACAAGGTCAACAAAACAACATCAACAACCAAACTGACACAAGGTTGACAACAAGCTCAGGCAACAAGGTCAACAACAAAATCACAACACAAACTGACCACAAGGCTGACAACAAAATCAACATCAACAAGATCAAAAGACAAGACAATCCAGACAAAACAAGATCAAACAAATGACCACAAGGTTGACAAGATCACCAACAAGGTCAACAAGGTCACAACAAGATCGACAACCAAACTGACCACAAGGTTGACAAACAAGATCACCAACAAGGTCAACAAGGTCAACAACAAGATCAGCAACCAAACTGACCACAAGGTTGACAACAAGCTCGCCGACAAGGTCAACAACAAGATCGACAACCAAACTGACCACAAGGTTGACAAACAAGCTTGGCAACAAGGTCAACAAGGTCAAAAACAAGATCGACAACCAAACTGACCACAAAGTTGACAACAAGCTCGCCGACAAGGTCAACAACAAGATCGACAACCAAACTGACCACAAGGTTGACAACAAGCTCGCCGACAAGGTCAACAACAAGATCGACAACCAAACTGACCACAAGGCTGACAACAAAATCACTAACAAGGTCAACAACAAGATCGACAACCAAACTGACCACAAGGTGACAACAAAATCACTAACAAGGTCAAAAACAAGATCGACAACCAAACTGACCACAAGGTTGACAACAAGATCACCAACAAGGTCAAAAACAAGATGACAACCAAACTGACCACAAGGTTGACAAGATCACCAACAAGGTCAACAAGGTCGACAACAAGATTGACAACCAAACTGACCACAAGGTTGACAACAAGATCACCAACAAGGTCAAAACAAAGATCAACAACCAAACTGACCACAAGGCTGACAACAAGATCACCAAAAGGTCACAAGGTCGACAACAAAATCGACAACCAAACTGACCACAAGGCTGACAACAAGATCACCAACAAGGTCAACAAGGTCGACAACAAGATTGACAACCAAACTGACCACAAGGTTGACAACAAGATCACCAACAAGGTCAAAAACAAGATCAACAACCAAACTGACCACAAGGCTGACAACAAGATCACCAAAAGGTCAACAAGGTCGACAACAAAATCGACAACCAAACTGACCACAAGGCTGACAACAAGATCACCAACAAGGTCAACAAGGTCAAAAACAAGATCGACAACCAAACTGACCACAAGGTTGACAACAAGCTCGCAGACGAGTCAACAACAAGATCGACAACCAAACTGACCACAAGGCTGACAACAAAATCACTAACAAGGTCAACAACAATAAAAAAACTGTCAACAACAAGATCGACAACCAAACTGACCACAAGGCTGACAACAAAATCACTAACAAGGTCAACAACAAGATTGACAACCAAACTGACCACAAGGTTGACAACAAAAATCAACAAGGTCAACAACAAGATCGACAACCAAACTGACCACAAGGTTGACAACAAGCTCGCCGACAAGGTCAACAACAAGATCGACAACCAAACTGACCACAAGGCTGACAACAAGCTTGGCAACAAGGTCAACAAGGTCAACAACAAGATCGACAACCAAACTGACCACAAGGCTGACAACAAGCTCGCCGACAAGGTCAACAACAAGATCGACAACCAAACTGACCACAAGGTTGACAACAAGCTCGCCGACAAGGTCAACAACAAGATCGACAACCAAACTGACCACAAGGCTGACAACAAAATCACAACAAGGTCAACAACAAGATCGACAACCAAACTGACCACAAGGCTGACAACAAAATCACTAACAAGGTCAACAACAAGATCGACAACCAAACTGACCACAAGGTTGACAACAAGATCACCAACAAGGTCAAAAACAAGATCAACAACCAAACTGACCACAAGGCTGACAACAAGATCACCAACAAGGTCAACAAGGTCAAAAACAAGATCGACAACCAAACTGACCACAAGGTTGACAACAAGCTCGCCGACAAGGTCAACAAGAAGATCGACAACCAAACTGACCACAAGGCTGACAACAAATCCTAACAAGGTCAACAACAAGATCGACAACCAAACTGACCACAAGGCTGACAACAAAATCACTAACAAGGTCAACAACAAGATCGACAACCAAACTGACCACAAGTTGACAACAAAATCACTAACAGGGTCAACAACAAGATCGATAACCAAACTGACCACAAGGTTGACAAGATCACCAACAAGGTCAACAAGGTCGACAACAAGATTGACAACCAAACTGACCACAAGGTTGACAAGATCACCAACAAGGTCAACAAGGTCGACAACAAGATTGACAACCAAACTGACCACAAGGTTGACAACAAGATCACCAACAAGGTCAAAAAACAAGATCAACAACCAAACTGACCACAAGGCTGACAACAAGATCACCAAAAGGTCAGCAAGGTCGACAACAAAATCGACAACCAAACTGACCACAAGGCTGACAACAAGATCACCAACAAGGTCAACAAGGTCGACAACAAGATTGACAACCAAACTGACCACAAGGTTGACAACAAGATCACCAACAAGGTCAAAAACAAGATCAACAACCAAACTGACCACAAGGCTGACAACAAGATCACCAAAAGGTCAACAAGGTCGACAACAAAATCGACAACCAAACTGACCACAAGGCTGACAACAAGATCACCAACAAGGTCAACAAGGTCAAAAACAAGATCGACAACCAAACTGACCACAAGGTTGACAACAAGCTCGCAGACAAGGTCAACAACAAGATCGACAACCAAACTGACCACAAGGCTGACAACAAAATCACTAACAAGGTCAACAACAAGATCGACAACCAAACTGACCACAAGGCTGACAACAAAATCACTAACAAGGTCAACAACAAGATCGACAACCAAACTGACACACAAGGTTGACAAACAAACAATCACTTAACAAGGTCAACAACAAGACGACAAACCAAACTGACCACAAGGCTGACAACAAGCTTGGCAACAAGGTCAACAAGGTCAACAACAAGATCGACAACCAAACTGACCACAAGGTTGACAACAAGCTCGCCGACAAGGTCAACAACAAGATCGACAACCAAACTGACCACAAGGTTGACAACAAGCTCGCCGACAAGGTCAACAACAAGATCGACAACCAAACTGACCACAAGGCTGACAACAAAATCACTAACAAGGTCAACAACAAGATCGACAACCAAACTGACCACAAGGCTGACAACAAAATCACTAACAAGGTCAACAACAAGATCGACAACCAAACTGACCACAAGGTTGACAACAAGATCACCAACAAGGTCAAAAACAAGATCAACAACCAAACTGACCACAAGGCTGACAACAAGATCACCAACAAGGTCAACAAGGTCAAAAACAAGATCGACAACCAAACTGACCACAAGGTTGACAACAAGCTCGCCGACAAGGTCAACAAGAAGATCGACAACCAAACTGACCACAAGGCTGACAACAAAATCACTAACAAGGTCAACAACAAGATCGACAACCAAACTGACCACAAGGCTGACAACAAAATCACTAACAAGGTCAACAACAAGATCGACAACCAAACTGACCACAAAGTTGACAACAAAATCACTAACAGGGTCAACAACAAGATCGATAACCAAACTGACCACAAGGTTGACAAGATCACCAACAAGGTCAACAAGGTCGACAACAAGATTGACAACCAAACTGACCACAAGGTTGACAAGATCACCAACAAGGTCAACAAGGTCGACAACAAGATTGACAACCAAACTGACCACAAGGTTGACAACAAGATCACCAACAAGGTCAAAAACAAGATCAACAACCAAACTGACCACAAGGCTGACAACAAGATCACCAAAAGGTCAGCAAGGTCGACAACAAAATCGACAACCAAACTGACCACAAGGCTGACAACAAGATCACCAACAAGGTCAACAAGGTCGACAACAAGATTGACAACCAAACTGACCACAAGGTTGACAACAAGATCACCAACAAGGTCAAAAACAAGATCAACAACCAAACTGACCACAAGGCTGACAACAAGATCACCAAAAGGTCAACAAGGTCGACAACAAAATCGACAACCAAACTGACCACAAGGCTGACAACAAGATCACCAACAAGGTCAACAAGGTCAAAAACAAGATCGACAACCAAACTGACCACAAGGTTGACAACAAGCTCGCAGACAAGGTCAACAACAAGATCGACAACCAAACTGACCACAAGGCTGACAACAAAATCACTAACAAGGTCAACAACAAGATCGACAACCAAACTGACCACAAGGCTGACAACAAAATCACTAACAAGGTCAACAACAAGATCGACAACCAAACTGACCACAAGGTTGACAACAAAATCACTAACAGGGTCAACAACAAGATCGACAACCAAACTGACCACAAGGCTGACAACAAGCTCGCCGACAAGGTCAACAACAAGATCGACAACCAAACTGACCACAAGGCTGACAACAAGATCACCAAAAGGTCAACAAGGTCGACAACAAAATCGACAACCAAACTGACCACAAGGCTGACAACAAGATCACCAACAAGGTCAACAAGGTCGACAATAAGATTGACAACCAAACTGACCACAAGGTCTACGACAAGAATTCCAACAAGATTAATAACACGATTGATGAGAATATCAAGGACAATAACAACAACAGGTTAGACAACAAGACTGATGAGAAGGTCCACGTAAGGTCAACAAGAAAGTGAGCAAGGTCGACAACAATGTCGACATAATTAACAAGGTCAACACTGAGACTGACAACAATATCGAGGATAACATCGATGACATGGTCGACAACAAAATAGAAAACCACATTGATGACCAGGTCAATAACAAGATAATAATGACAATATCAACAGCAGGTTTGATGACAAGATTGACGAGGAGGTCGACAAGAATGTTGACAAAAGGGTCAACAAGATCAACAATAAGGTTAACAAGAATGTTGGCAACAAAGTCAACAATAAGACTGATGCCAAGATCAACAACAAGGTTGATGTCAATATTGAGGATTAGGTTGACGTTAAGATTGACAACAAGATCACCAACGAGACCAACAAGGTCCACAACAAGATTACTGACAAGGTCAATGACAAGGTTAACAAGACAGCGAACAAGGTCAACAAGAAGGTCAAGAAAGTCCACAACAAGATTGATAACAAGATTGACGACAATAACAACAACAGGTTAGACAACAAGATTGATGACCAGAGGGCTGTACTATTAAGGAAGCTCAACACAGCCAGGCTTTCTTTGCATGATCTGGATCGACAAAACCTGAACCTCCTGTCAGAGATAATAACAGGTATCATGACGGTGGTTATTAACTGTCTTTGTTAATTCAGACTTTCTTCTTCAGACTCTGTGCACGCTCACATAAAAAGGGGCGTTTGTTGCGTCATGTGACTCTTCTTCTACACAAAGTGAAGCGATCATGAGCCGAACACTTCAGTCAAACTGATCAAGTTGTTATAATTAGGAGCTGTGGAAAATATACAAAATATATTACGGCAAAAAGCAACATGGATGCTGCAAATAAAGCAGGAGAAGAAGAATGCTGTCAGAAAATGACTGATCAACTAAATGTGATCTTAATGCTGCCGTTTATTTCTAACATGAAAACTGCACATTAAACAATAAAACTTCATACAGCAGATTTAAACATGACGCTGTCAGTCTGACACTGTTCCATGATGACAGAGACGTGGACATCACTGAAGTTTGTGACCAAACCAGCGTAAAATGAGTGAAACTGATTTAAGATTTTCTGATAAATGATGATGAATTTTCTAATCAGTGTTCTGAGCTGCAACACGGACAATAAGTCAAAAGTATTCAAAGTGTCTGTAACTGCTTCATCATTATTTTACTGTGTGGATTATTTAAAGTGTTAATATGACCTGAAACAAACAGGAAAAATTACTCTGCATCACCAAACAGAGGTTACCATGACAACAAGATGCTACAGTTCATGCTGCTGTGACACTATGTTAGATTTCTACATTATGCGGATTCGTTCGGTGATGTTACGAACACACAGCTCAGCTACTTTTCATTTTTAATGTCTTCCCTCAGTTTATAATCTGTATCGATCATTAATAACCTCGTTAGAACAATAATTAGTTAAACCATGGTGATCTAACAGGTTAAAAGAGAGACACCTTCATGACACTGAAAAGCCTGGATTTAGATTCAACATAGCTGCTAACACATTAATCTTGCTTTGTAGTTCACCCCTCAGGTCAACAAAACGGTCCACAAGAGGGTCAGCTAGATCAACGACAAGCTCAGTGACAATTCTGCAAATAAGATCAATGATAAGGTTAACAACAAGTTTGACAGCAAGGTTGACAACATGGTTAACAACAAGATCACCAACAAGAATGACAACAAGATTGACAATAAGATTGACGGCCCAGTGACAAGGTTGACAACAATCCTGAGAACAAAAACAAGATTACCAACAAGGTCAACAAGGTCCACAAAAGGATTGATGACAAGGTCAATAAGATCAACAGTGAGCAAGATTGCTAATAAGATCAACAAAGTTGACAACAAACTCAAAAGGTTTGACCACAACAAGATCAATGACAAGATAATCAACAAGATCATCATCAAGGTCAACAACAAAGCCAATAGGAACATCGGTGACCAGATTGACAACAGGTTCAACAAGGTTGACAATAAACTTGACAACAACCAGTGTCCTGTACTGTGAAGCCTCAAGTATGTTTAATCTCATATCTCTTGGTCACAACCAGTAGAACCAGTAGAACCAGTAAAAACTACTGCAGTCTGCCTTTTGTGTGGTGATGATATAAAAACACAATGAAATGACTTCTTGCTGCTCGGACACTTTTCTGTTCTCTGTCTTTTCATTAATCAATCAATGTCGATCATTTTGATGTGGATAAAGTTAAATGTTCAGTCATGTTGATTTTCTTTCAATTAAATTTAAGCATGAGATGTTCTGTGCAGAACAAGAGCGAACATTGACATGAGGAGAACCCAGGTGAGCTTGTTAGTATTCACTCAGTGAGTCTCACTTATAAAACTGAACTGCTTTAGTTTTTATACTGAATATAAATATTTTCTGTTATCTGTTGGAAATGTTTCTCACTGACTGACGTCTGAGAGCCTGAAGGCAGCTCACGGCTCAGAGTGTGTGTGTGTGTGTGTGTGTGTGTGTGTGTGTGTGTGTGTGAACTTGTGAATGTGAACTGAATTTATTACAAACTGGAAGCTGCTGGTTCCTGTTTGTCCCACAGGACATGAACACATCATCACTACACAGCGATCCAGTGTGTGTTGTGTGTGTGTGTGTGTGTGTGTGTGTGTGTGTGGGTCTCCAGCTGGCCTGGATCAGCTGATATGTTATCAGCAGTCTGTTTATCAGCCTGCAGAGACTGAAGCGTCAGCAGCTAATTATCAGCTCGTTAAGTCTCGTTAGGGGGGAGTCTTAACGAGATTCTGGACTCAGTCTGATGGCTCATTTAGACATTCACTAAAACTGGAACATCGTCACAGCGTCCTGCTTTATTGATAAAAGGTCAGAGGTCACCTCCCAGAGTGCACTGCTGTATCTGCCTCATTAAGTCCTGATAAAGTTTCCAGTAATTTGTCCTTAATTAAAGCAAAATAGAGACAATTAATTCCAGTTAATCACCAGAGTTTGTCTCAGGTCAACTTTTCTGAATTTGAAAGTTTTCCAAAATTACAAACAGTTCTTTTCATGAAGTTATTTAGAAATTAGAATTCTGGATTCTGATTGGTGTGGATTAACATGGATGTGTCAGTCATTAATTAAAGGAGCTACAGATCCTGGAGTTATCTGAGTAACCACAAACAACTGAATGAATAGAGACAGAGAAACTCAAACATGAAAAATATTCACATGAATCTGGACATCCAAACCAACCAATGATTGGACAGAGAGGCCTGCTGGGCTTTGACGAGGTTCAGGGTGGAAACACACATCCACTATGTTCAGTGCAAACCAGCTCCAGATACAATCACAACTACAGAAGCAATCAATTGCCACAAAACACACAATTACAACACTGAGGCAACTCACCGCTCAAGACTCTAGAGATCAATAATATGCTGACAAAAACATAGGGCCCTATCTTACACCCGGCGCAATGCCGTTGCACCGCCAACGCAAGTGACTTTGCTATCTTACACCAGCGCAAGTGACATTTTTGCCATGTCTGCAAGATAGCAAATTTACTTGCGCCTGGTCTGTTCCGCTGTGGGCAGGAGGTCTAAACATGAAGGCAAAACGAAGGCGTGGCCCGACGCGTTTACTATCTTGTGCTCGGCACACTGGACTAAAAAACACTTGGGCCTTAGAGCCCTATCTTACAACCGGTCTGAAGCACAATGGATTTAATTTATTCAAGGTGTGTCCAAATCCTCCTTTACCGTCTCCCCCCAGGGGTGCAAGTGATATTTTGCCCTGCCCCGCCCCCTGCGCCACCGGCACAAAGCGGCATACAGCTATCAGCTGTGCCCAAGTGCCCTCATTAATTCACCGGTGAGTTTAGGCCGAACATGCAATAAACCAATCAGAAAGTCAGCTCTCATCACCTGTAAGAGGCAGGTGCACCAGCAGCACAAGCAGTGGCAGCATGACGGCGGATTTACAAGGAGGAAACAAAGAGAAAAGATTTTCAAAGCAAGGAGACAGATCTCCTGGTTCAAGAAGTGAAAGCGTGAGAGTGCCCAATATATGGAGATAGCAGGACGTCTCCAAAGCAGCTTCATGTGTAAATAGTTTATTTTACATGAACGCCTGCAAAAACCATCACAATAAATGAACCACAAATGTCATGCAGATATGTAACTGGTTATGTTTTACACTGAAGCACCTTGAAATTGTGTTGTATTTTATAATTTATCTCCCACCTAATCCTCATCTCCTCCTCCAGTCCTCCTCCTCTGTCCCGCTACGAAACAATCAGAAAGAGTTTCTGAAGTTTGAAGTGCACAAAATTACACACGAATATATCCAACCAGCTCTGACAGGAGCACACAGACCGTTTTCTCTCCGGGTTGGGCAGGACTCGTGTGGTCATGTCTTATACATTTTGTATGTTATAGATCATAAGTGTTTAATCCTTGTTTTTCTGGATCACAACAAATAGGCAGACACAAACAGCTGTCATGCTGACTCATCTGATAAAGACGATCTGACAGCTGTGATCCTGTCCTGTGTGCACTTTGCAGGTCTATTTAGATTTATTAGGCTTTATAATCATAAAATAATTTATTTTACTTTATTAGTGAGTTTATCTTAAAAGACACACTCGCGCACGGCTGTTTAACACTTATGAAAGGTGTTCTGTGATTGTGGAGACGTGTGTGCGCCTCAGCCAAACGCGAGACACACGCACGCTTTTAACTTCATTATTTACACTTTATTGCTGATAGAAAATATGTTTAAATGACACTTTACTAATCCACACTCCCATGTGGGGAAAAGAATAAACAAAAATCAAGGTGTCTTGTGATTGTGAAGACGTGTGTGTGTTTCGGCCAAACTCGCCGTGTGCTTTAGACCAGCTTTTAGCTGGTCTAAAGCCCAATGCGCAATTACTCCAATGCGCCGAGCACAAGACAGCAAATGCGGCGGGCCACGCCCTTGTTTTGCCTTCATGTTTAGACCTCCCACCCATGACTGAACAGACCAGGCGCAAGTGCATTTGCTATCTTGCAGACATGGCAAAATGATACTTGCGCTGGTGTAAGATAGCAAAACCACCTGCGCAACGGCTCCACAATCACAAAACACCTTAATTAACATTCAGTCTTTTCCTCACACAGGAGTGTCGATTGTTAAAGTGCCCTTTGAACATATTATCCATCAGCAATAAAGTGTAAATATTAAAGTTAACAGCGTGCGCATGTGCGTTTGGCTGAGGCACACACATGTCTCCACAATCACAGAACACCTTTCATTAATGTTAAACAGCCGTGCGCGCGTGTCTTTAAAGATAAACTCACTAATAAGGAAAAAATAAATTATTTTATGATTATAAAGCCTAATAAATCTAAACAGACCTGTAAAGTGCACACAGGATCACAGCTGTCAGATCGTCTTTATCAGATGAGTCAGCATGACAGCTGTTTGTGTCTGCCTGTTTGTTGTGATCCAGAAAAACAAGGATTGAACAATTATGATCTATAACATACAAAATGTATAAGACTCGACCACATGAGTCCGGTCTGACCCAGAGAGAAAAAGGAATGTGTGCTTTTGTCAGAGCTGGTTGGATATATTCATGTCTTATTTTGCGCACTTCAAACTTCAGAAACTCTTTCTGATTGTTTCGTAGCGGGACAGAGGAGGACTGGAGGAGGAGATGAGGATTAGGTGGGAGATAATAATTATAAAATACAACACAATTTCAAGGTGCTTCAGTGTAAAGCTAACCAGTTACATATCTGCATGACATTTGTGGTTCATTTATTGTGATGGTTTTTGCAGGCGTTCATGTAAAATAAACTATTTACACATGAAGCTGCTTTGGAGACGTCCTGCTGTCTCCATATATTGCGCACTCTCACGCTTTCACTTCTTGAACCAGGAGATCTGTCTCCTCACTTTGAAAATCTTTTCTCTTTGTTTCCTCCTTGTAAATCCGCCGTCATGCTGCCACTGCTTGTGCTGCTGGTGCACCTGCCTCTAACAGGTGATGAGAGCTGACTTTCTGATTGGTTTATTGCATGTTCGGCCTAAACTCGCCGGTGAATTAATGAGGGCACTTGGGCACAGCTGATAGCTGTATGCCGCTTTGCGCCGGTGGCACAGGGGGCGGGGCAGGGCAAAATATCACTTGCACCCCTGGAGGGGAGACAGCAAAGGAGGATTTGGACACACCTTGAATAAATGAAATCCATTGCGCCTCACGCCTTGCTCCTTGTGCCTTAGTCCAGCGTAAGATAGGGCCCACAGACTCTATAGATTAATGTTTAAAAAAGTTTAAAAGTGAGATCAAAATTACTCACATGCTGCAGAAATTAATCAATTAATCAACAATTAATCGATTATTAAATTAATCGACAATTATTCTGATAATCAGTTAATCAGTTTGAGTCAAAAAAACCTCCTCTAAATTCTCTGTGAATATTTTCTGGTTTCTTTACTCCTCTCTGACAGGAAACTGAATATATTTGAGTTGTGGACTAAACAAGACATTTGACTACTAATTGACTCTTTTTTAGCAGTTGATGAGCTTCGTAACGTCAGGACTGAACGAAGCTCAACATTCTCGTTCATCAACTGCAAACAGATACGTTCAGTTCAGGATGTTGGATGAAGAGCGCTGAAGATGAAAAGGATGTAGCAAGACAAAAAAAAAAAAGATGTAGCAAGACAAAAACAACATAAAAGCCACTAGTATGTGCAACAGACAGAGATGGAGACTCTGTGGTGGAGAAAAGGTTCAGTTCAGTTGTCTTTGGACAGAAACAGTCAGTAGAAATGTCCTTCAGAGGACGACTTCTGACTTTTATACTTTGAGGACATTTCAGAGTCTAATCTTTTTCACTTTTACTGCAGCAAACAAGTTGAATCAGTACTTCTACTTTTAGTTCTACTGCAGTAAAGACTGAGAGGACTGAATCAATAATCAGGACAGCAGCTCCTTGTAAAGGACAGTTGGACAGACACATGAATAAGCTCTGTCCCATCCTCTCCGTGTTCATGTGTTCAGCTCTGTGACATCAGTCTGCAGCAGCCCTGTGTCTTTGGGTTTTGTAGTTTTTTTTTTCCTTCTGTAGTATTAGATGAAACTGCTCTCATGTTGTCTCTGCTCAGATGTCTCAGTGGACAAACGTGTCTTCACTTTGATAGAAAATGTTTGGATGAATTCATCTCTGGCTTGTGATTGGTTGCGGCCTGTTTCATCACTGGTGTTTGTGTCAGCTCATTGGTGCGTGCGGAGCTGCGAGCTGCAGTATTTTTAGTGTTTGTGTCTCCGTCAGGTGTTTGTGTCGAAACCTCAGAGGTGAAATAAAAGCAGTGAGACCTGCTGAGGTCAAACAAAAAGAGACGAATGAGGCATGATGGGAAACTAATCTGCCCGCCGCTGCTCGTCTTCACAGAGGGGATTAACAGATTCACCGTCAGGCTGAATTTAACTCTGACAACAGCAGAGAGGAGAAATCCCTCCGATTCACACAGAAACACCAGCAGGATTATGTCTGCTGCCACTGCTCGCATCACCAATATTATTATTGATCAGCTGCACTTGCCGTGATGTCATCAGCTGTCAGAGTGTTCAGCTCACTGCAGCGACTGTTGTCCAATAAGAACCTATAAAGCACATCATTTCCTCTTTACCCTCCAATGCCACAGTTTTCTGAGACATCTGCATCGTCATTGTGATCAATATGATCAATACTGACATGAAAAAGTGGTTTAATCAATGACTCACATGTTTCTGACAGGAAATCTTTGCTTAAAATCTTTGAAAAACATTTTTATTGTATTACTTATATTTACTGTATTTAAACGAGGGCTGTAACTAATGACTAATGATTTTCATTGATGACTAATCTGTAATCAATGAACTGATCCTGTCTTGTCTCTTGAAAATTCAAAGTTGCCTCCTTTTGTTTAACTGACAGATTTTCACACTGTTGTTTAAAACCTGAAACATTTCTTATAAAAATAAAGACCAAACATTAAATAATGTAAATAACAGAGAAAAAAATGTTTTGTATTTTGTCAAAAGGTCAATAAACAAATTTATTGACCCAAATAAATAATAAGTTTGTTGTTCCTTAAACTTATGGACGTCTACATGATGCACTGTGGTGTAACTGACTGTTTTATTTTGTTTTTGTTTGTTTTCTTTTGTGTTGCTTTGTTCTATTTTCCCTTTTTGGGATGTTTGTCTGAAAATATAAACTAAAATATAATAAGACTTTGGTAAATCATGAATTAAAGAAAATCAATAAACACTTAAATGACAAAAAGGTCCAATAAACATTATTATTATTATTGGTTGTGAATATGTTTATGTTTGTTTTGTGTTTCTGAAAACAACAATAGCTTCCTCTCTGATCAATAAATATCTCTGATCAATAAATGATTTGTGTTCAACTCATCAATCTGCCACTCTGAATGTGACGGAGCATTGCCGTGGCAACAGGCAGATGTCAATCAGCTGAAGACATTTTAGTAAACTTTTGTGTCTGGAATGTTTGTAAAGCATCCAGTGATTGAAGAGACTCTGTTTGATTAGTGATTATTGATCACTGATCTGATGAGCAGACCTTGTGGAACATGGAGACGAGTGAGGAGCAGAAACAAGAAAAAGCTTCAGTTGACTGACTGACTGTCACCTGCTGAGAGGACATTAAACACTGTCTGTCTGTCTCTGTCTCCAACTATCTGCCTGTCTGTTTGTCTCAGAGACAGACGTCCCTCTGGCTGTCAGACAGAAAAACTGAGTTGATTCATCTGTAACTTCACGAAACATTAATTCAATATTAATGACTTCTTACAACACTTACAACACTGCAGCCTCCATCTGCTGTCACTGTGTACACACACACACACACACACATATACACACATACAGTACACACACACACACACACACACACAACACACACACACACACACACACACACACACACACACGTGATTATTTTGTGATGGCTGCAGCTTCACGTCTTCATCACATGTGATGTTCAGTGTTTTTGAAAAGATGAATCCTGATACAGTTTCTCAAATGTGTGTTTGAACTGTTTCACATAGTTTAGTGTTGGAAAAACAAAAACTGCAAATAAAAATAATAAAACAGAATAAAAATAGTATTAATGAATCACAATGTCAGCACCCAAGTACCATGATTGTATGGAATCATTCATCACTCCCTGAATCGTGCTTCATCATGTGACTGCTAATAATAATAGAAAAATTAATAAACAGCCTAAACACAATATGAAATTAATTGATTCATTAAATTCATTAAATAATTATAACAGTAATGTTTTTTTTATGTTTTCCAGCAGGAATCAGACTGACTCAGGGTCCTGTCTTACGCTGGTCTAAAGCGCAATTTAATTTATTCAAGGTGTGCTTGAATCCACCTTCACTGTCTTCAGCCAGGGGCCCACAGTGAGATACACGTATCAGCTGTGCACAAGTGTCTTGATTGATTCATGGGTGAGTTTAGGCCATAAACCAATCAGAAAGTCAGTTCTCATTACCTTTATGAATCAGGAGTGCAACTGTTGGCAGCATGATGGAGAATTTACCAGGAAGAATCAAAGAGAAAACATTTTTAAGAGAGGAGACAGATCTCTTGGTTTGAGAAGTGGCAGCGTGAGAGCGTGGAATACATGGAGACGGTAGTTTATTAATAGTTTATTTTACATGAACGCCTGCAAAAAGTAATACAAAACATGAAATATAAATGTCCTGCAGATATGTAACTGGTTATGTTTTACACTGAAGCACCTTGAAATTATAATTCATTATTATTATCATCATTATTATGCAGCTCTGCTGGCTGAGGAGTGGAGGAGAGAGATGGTGTGGTCAAGAGGAGAGGTGAACCAATTCACTGAATATACGAATATATGCATGAATGTATCCAGCCAACATCAGACACACAGACCTTTCTCTCTGTGGGTCAGGCCGGTCTCGTCCTTAGATATAACATCTTGTACATTTTGTATGTTATAGATCATATTTGTTTAATGTTTGTTTTCTGGATCCCAGTAAACACGCAGACACAAACATTCCAGCTGCTCTGCCAGTCAGGTGACTGATCTGTGATCCCGTCCTGTGAGCACTTTGCAGGTCTATTGAGATTTATTAGGCTTTATAATTATAATAATAATTGACTTTTCTTTATTAGTGAGATTAACTTTAAAGACAGGCGCACACAGTTGTTTAACACTAATGAAAGTTGTTTCCTCATTGTGGAGATGTGTGTGTGTATGCCTCAGCCAAGCACGAGACACACAAACAAATCCTGTTAACTTCAATATTTACATTTTATTTCAGATAGAAAATATGTTCAAAGGACACTTTACTAATCCACAATCCTGTGAGGGGAAAAGACTGAACATAAATGAAGGTGTTCTGTGATTGTGGAGATGATGTGTGTGTGTGCGTGTGTGTGTGTGTGCGTGTGCGTGTCCGGTGCCATCTTGTGCAGACATTTGCGCCACAGACTTTGCACTTCAGCCAGGTTTTAGGTGGTCTAAGGCGCAAGTGATTTTTACAAGATAGCAAATGCACCAGGCCACGCCTTCATTTTCAGAGCTCCCGGCCACACTGACCAGGCAAAAATTAATTTGCTATCTTGCAGATGTGGCAAAAATGGTAACTGCACCGGTGTGAGATAACACACACACACACACACACACACACGATCTCACTACATATACTAAAAACCTTGTGGTTATCCCTCTCTCTTTCTCCGTTTCCATGGCGTAACCGAGGCTGCGACCGAGACACATTCACACAGTCATAATATCACTCACCATGTGGAAGTGTGCTGTAAATTCATCCTGCTGTCTCCTGCTGTCTGAGTTTGGTTGGTGAAACAGGGGTGTAACCTGTGTAATAGCCTGCATGCTTTCATGGTCATGTGACCTGTATAATTACATTTCCTATTTACACATTTAAACTTTTGTTGCAAATAACGTGATGGTTGAAGGGAAACATTTATGAAAATACAGATCATTTTTTACCTTATATATATATTTGAAGTTTAAGAAGCTTTAAATGTTGTGAAGTTGTAAATGTCTGGTTAAAAAATGTGTGGATTGTGTTTTTTTAAAGTAAATATGAACTGTAGTGGGAGGAGCAGCTGGTTTAAAGGGGGCTGCCTGGATCAGTCAGTCTTGTCTTGGTTAGAAGGTAAAATCTACTCAACCTCCAGACTGTGAAGTGGAATCTTCTTTTTCTTTGAAAGGGATATGAGTTATTGAAGAACTCTTTTTGTGATGGACCAGCTGTCTCACAGCAGACCCCTCAGCTCCGCCCACCATGTGACCTGCCGTCATTAAAGACAGGACACAGCTCAGTAACAACCAAACAGAGGAACACATCATCCTCATTCAACTGTTGAATCTGAACAATGTGTTCAGCTGTTGAACCAGAACACATCATCTTCCAACTGTTGAACCAGAACACATCATCCTCATTCAACTGTTGAACCTGAACACATCATCCTCTTCCAACTGTTGAACCAGAACACATCATCATTCAACTGTTGAACCTGAACACATCATCCTCATCCAACTGTTGAACCTGAACACATCATCCTCATTCAACTGTTGAACCTGAACACGTCATCCTCTTCTAACTGTTGAACCAGAACGCATCATCATTCAACTGTTGAACCTGAACACATCATCATTCAACTGTTGGACCAGAACACATCAACATCCAACTGTTGAACCTGAACACATCATCCTCATTCAACTGTTGAACCTGAATACGTCATCCTCTTCCAACTGTTGAACCAGAACACATCATCATCCAACTGTTGAACCTGAACACATCATTCTCATCCAACTGTTGAACCTGAACACATCATCCTCATTCAACTTTTGAACCTGAACACGTCATCCTCATTCAACTGTTGAACCAGAACACATCATCATTCAACTGTTGAACCTGAACACATCAACATTCAACTGTTGAACCTGAACACATCAACATTCAACTGTTGAACCTGAACACATAAACATTCAACTGTTGAACCTGAACACATCATCCTCATTCAACTGTTGAACCTGAACACATCATCATCATCCAACTGTTGAACCTGAATACGTCATCCTCTTCTAACTGTTGAACCAGAACACATCATCATTCAACTGTTGAACATGAACACATCATCATCATCCAACTGTTGAACCTGAACACATCATCATCATCCCACTGTTGAGCCTGAACACACCATCATCATCATCATTGAACCGTTGAACCAGAACACAGCATCATCATCCAACTGCTGAACCTGAACACATCATCCTCATCCAACTGTTGAACCTGAACACATCATCCTCATCCAACTGTTGAACCTGAACACATCATCATCATTCAACTGCTGAACCTGAACACATCATCATTCAACTGTTGAACCTGGACACATCATCATTCAACTGTTGAACCTGAACACATCATCCTCTTCCAACTGTTGAACATGAACACATCATCATCATCCAACTGTTGAACCTGAACACATCATCATCATCCCACTGTTGAGCCTGAACACACCATCATCATCATCATTGAACCGTTTGAACCAGAACACATCATCATCATCCAACTGCTGAACCTGAACACATCATCCTCATCCAACTGTTGAACCTGAACACATCATCCTCATCCAACTGTTGAACCTGAACACATCACCATCATTCAACTGCTGAACCTGAACACATCATCATTCAACTGTTGAACCTGAAGACGTCATCCTCTTCCAACTGTTGAACCAGAGCACACCATCATTCAACTGTTGAACCTGAACACATCATCCTCATCCAACTGTTGAACCTGAACACATCATCATCATTCAACTGCTGAACCTGAACACATCATCATTCAACTGTTGAACCTGGACACATCATCATTCAACTGTTGAACCTGAACACATCATCCTCTTCCAACTGTTGAACCTGAACACATCATCATCATCCCACTGTTGAACCTGAACACATCATCATCATCCCACTGTTGAGCCTGAACACACCGTCATCATCATCATTGAACCGTTGAACCAGAACACATCATCATCATCCAACTGCTGAACCTGAACACATCATCCTCATCCAACTGTTGAACCTGAACACATCATCCTCATCCAACTGTTGAACCTGAACACATCATCATCATTCAACTGCTGAACCTGAACACATCATCATTCAACTGTTGAACCTGAACACATCATCCTCTTCCAACTGTTGAACCAGAGCACACCATCATTCAACTGTTGAACCTGAACACATCAACATTCAACTGTTGAACCTGAACACATCATCCTCATTCAACTGTTGAACCTGAACACATCATTCTCATCCAACTGTTGAACCTGAACACATCATCATTCAACTGTTGAACCTGAACACATCAACATTCAACTGTTGAACCTGAACACATTATCCTCATTCAACTGTTGAACATGAACACATCATCCTCATCCAACTGTTGAACCTGAACACATCATCATTCAACTGTTGAACCTG